>CAHIKZ030001837.1:300000-380000 GCA_903632075.3 Acanthosepion pharaonis
ATTATATATATATATATATATATATATATATATATATATATATATATATATAACGAATGTCTTGGTAATCCGTATGGATAAATAAAAGGAGGATGAAACTGAGAGCTCAATGGTTAAAAAAAGCTGAATAATTTAATTTAAAGTAAAAAAAAAGACCACTTTAAGGCTTCATTACATAAAAATAATAAATATATATATATATATATATATATATATATATATATATATATATATATATATATATATATATATATATATATATATATATATATATATATATATATATATATATATATATATATATATATATTCGCACACGATCGGAAAATTTAAATTTATGTATATATATATATATAAATTACATATATATATATATATATATATATATATATATATCGTATGTAGTCTAGTTTACTTTGTGTTTTCGGTAACTAGTGGGACTTGATAATCGCGTATTGTTTTGTTGGTAATGGATATTAAAACTTAATCATTTTATTCTATTTTCCCACTTTAGTAACTCTGGGCCTTTTACCCGCAAACAAATTGGGGGGTTATTCTATCATATATATATATATATATATATATATATATATATATATATATAAGTAACGAATGTCTTGGTAATCCGTATAGATAAAAGGAGGATGAAATCTGGAGAGCTCAATGGTTAAGTCACAGCGAATAATTTAATTTAAAGAAAAAACAGACCACTTTAAGGTTCCATTAGTTATAATTTATTTCAGCAGAGATTTTATTTTTCTCTGGATCTTCAGACTTCACTTTCAAAGTTGAAAAAATGAATTTAAAATGTACACATTTGAAGGGCAGTATTATATATATATATAAGGTGAACATAGTGGTGAGGAATAGTGCGAGAGACATGGTTGAACTTAGAGAGAGAGAAGGGAGAGTTTTCAAAATTTAGCCAAATTTTTATTAAAATACTTAATATTGAGGAAGAGGGGTAAGGATCAGACATTGATCTATTTAATCGGTCAATATATATATATATATATATATATATATATATATATATATATATATGCGATACACACGGAAAATTTAAATTATATATATATATATATATATATATATATATATATATATATATATATATAACGAATGTCTTGGTAATCTGTGTATGGATAAACCCAAGGAGGATGAAATCCGGAGAGCTCAATGGTTAATCACGGCGAATAATTTAATTTAAAGTAATTTTACCATTAAAAAAGGCTTCATTACATTAATGGGTCAATATATATATATATATATATATATATATATATATATATATATATATATATATATATATATATATATATATATATATATATATATATATATATATATATATATATATATATATATATATATATATATATATATATAATTATGAAAAGAAAATTCCAACTCGGAATGTCGGCGACTAAATTGGCTACGCTTCTTCAAAATTCAGGTGATGAATCGTATTATTTGTTAAAGTAGAAAAAAAATAATGCCTAACATTTTATGAAAGAACTCTCGATGAGTCAACGGCCAGCTTACTGGAGGTGCTGTCTCCATAAATCTCCATGGAGAAGGCAACGGGAAACCACTCCACTATTAATCCCAAGAAATATCATGGTAACTAACAACATTTTTAATGAAACCTCAGGGAGGTTTTTAATGTTATATGGAATTAACTAAAATCCTCACCAGGTAAGGACTGGCATGTACAACAGATGTCACCTTACCGTCATCCGGTGGCTGTCAGCACAAACGGCGTAAAGGGGATAAAATTCCTCAGAACCTATTCCTCGCCCGGAAAGGAACAACGTGAGTGACAGGTGTCACCGGACCGTCATCTTGCGACTGCTCGCATCAAACAAAAAATTATTCTTGGGACATGGAACGTTCGGACTTTGAAGAACTACGGCCAGTTAGATAATGTGAAACAAGAGATGAGTAGGCTAAAAATTAACAGCTTAGGGGTATGTGAAGCTAAATGGCTAAACAACGAAGATTTTGTCAGTGACAATCACAAGATTATTTATGCAGGAGGAGAGAAAAGGAATAGGATTTATATTTGATCAAGAATTCAAGAAATGCATTCTGGGATACTACCAATTATCCAAAAGAATTCTGGTAGTCAAGCTGAAAGAAAAGCTTTTTCAGTGTAGCTATCATAATAGTGTATGCACCGACAGCACAAAGCAAGGAAGAAGAAATCGAATCTTTTTATGCTATGCTAGACAATGCCAAGGCTCATTGCAAATCGTAAGTCATAAGTCAGTTGCAAGTCATAATTATCATGGGAGATCTGAACACCATGTTTAGGCAGGGAGAGGGTAAAATATACAAGAAAAATTCGGAAAGGAAAATCTAAAAAAAGACCAAAAATAGCTAACACATGGTTCCAAGAACATACAAATTGACTACATAACTATCAATAAAAGATTCAGGAATGCAATGGTTCACTGCAAAACCTACCCAAGTGCCGACTGTGGAAGCGATCATCGCCCTGTTATATGTAAACTAAGAGTGAAACTACGGAAGCTGAAGAAGCCTAACGCAGCATTCCAATTGCAATACAACAAACTCCTGAGCGGCCAGTACTTGAAAGAAAAATGTATGGACAGTGTGAAAAGAAGATACGAGGGACACAATGGAAATGAAAACTCGAAATGGGACTCACTACGATAAGCTTTAGTAACGTCAGCAAATGATACCATTCCAAAGGAGACAGGATGAAGAAAAAAAATGAATGGATCACTGATGAGATTCTCGACATGGTGCAAAGAAGACAGAAAACTTTGCGAAGACACGGAAGGGAATACAGAAAACTAGACGACGAAATAAGGACCAAATGCAGACAGGCTAAAGAAGAGTGGCTAAACAAAAAAAATGTGTAGAAATAGAGAGATTGAGTACCACCAACAAAGAAGATATGCATAAATAAATAAGGTAACTACCAGGACAGAAAACATTCTCATCAACAGGCTGCACAATATCAAAGGATGGAACGTTCATATTAGAGAAGGAAAAAATTCTTCACCGCTGGAGCGAGTATATTGGAGAACTTTTCCATGACGAAAAGAACAACCAACATTAATAAGAAATACCGAAAAATTGAAAAAAAAAAAAGCGCATAGATTTGGATTTTGGATTGGTCGAAATTGAACAGAAACAAGGCGGAAGGGTCAGACGGAATTGTAACAGAAATGCTGACAGCTTTAGATGATTTTGACATAGACAAGATTACAGAAATAATAAATAAAATCTACAACAGTGATGATATACCGGAAGATCTCAGCAGATCTATTTTCATAGCACTGCCTAAGAAACCAGGCGCAAACGAATGTGAACTCCACCGAACAATCAGCCTAATGAGCCACATAACAAAACTCATCATCCGTATTCTGATGAATAGAGCGCACAGCAGAATCAAGCCAGAGATAGGACAAGAACAGTGCGGGTTCGTTAAAGACACCAGAACAAGGAACGCTATGTTCATTCTCAGAATGTTATCAGAAAGAGCAATACAAATGTAGAAGAACGGGTACCTATGTTTTAGAGACTATGCAAAGGCGTTCGACAAAGTACGCCACAAAGATCTGTTAGAACTGCTCAGCAACCTTGATATATTTGGGAAAGATATTAGAATAATCAAAAATCTATACTGGCAGCAAACCGCTTGCATAAAGATAAAAAATGAGTTCAGCAGATATACAAAAATAGAAAGGGGCGTAAGGCAAGGATGTGTCTTCTCACCGGACTTATTCAACCTATACAGCGAGGCAATTCTGAGAGAACTGGAAATCCTACCAGGATTCATCATTGGCGGCCACAATCTTAACAACATAAGATACGCAGATGACACAGTGCTGATAGCAGACACGGAAAGAAAATTACAAAACCTCCTACAGAAGGTAGCGAAGGAAAGCGAGAAGAAGGGACTAAGCATAAACTGCAAGACAGACTGCATGTTAGCAGCAAAAAGATGAGCTCGAAATGCGATTTACAGATCGGGGACACTAAAATCAAGCAGGTGCAGAAATTTAAATATCTGGGAAGTGTTCTGACAGAGGACGGTAAGTGCGACGCTGAGATCCGAAGACGTATTGGGATGGCCAAAGACGCATTCCAAAAAGCTAGGCAGAGTATTACGAGACAGGAGGATTTCGTTGGTAACAAAGAAAAGAGTACTGAACTGCTACGTGATATCTGTCCTCCTTTACGGCAGCGAATGTTGGACGGTCTCCTCAAAGATGAAGAAGAGACTTGAGGCAACGGAGGTATGCTTCTACAGAAGGATGCTAAAGATATCATGGACCGAACGTGTGAGCAACGATGAGGTTTGGGAAAGGATGCAAACAAGGAGGAAGCTTATGCTTAACATCAGGATGAGGCAGCTGGAATTTCTGGGACACGTAATGAGAAAGGAGGGCTTGGAGAATCTGATACTCACAGGGCGAATAGAGGGAAAGAAAGACAAGGGAAAGCAACGCGTGACATACCTAGCGGGCTTAAGCAAGTGGATGACAGAACAGGGTTTGGGAGAAGTAGCAAAAGGGATAAAAACTTATTGAGAACTACAAAGGGAGGGGGGAAGTGGAGGGCTATGATCGCCTACGTCCTGAAGGGACATGACACATAAAAAGAAAAAAAAATTGGTTCATGATGGAATTAGTCGAAAGCTCTTAGGACAATAATCATTACAGACAGTTCTAATTATCTCTTAGCATTCATTGCAAAATAAAACTTCAAGAAACCAAAAAATTTTAACAACGGGTGAGTATATATAAATATATAACTATAGATAAATAGAAAAACTAAAATGAAAATTTTTAAAAAAAAATTTAAAAATGTTTCATTAAAAACGACAGCACAAGGTGGAGTGGAATTACTTTTTATTGTTTCTTTTCTAGAAATGTTTGAACAAGGCAGACGATTTTTTGACACATAGTGTGTAAAATTGTTCATTTTGAGGCCTAGCATAAAATAAATACTTTAGGAGCTATTCATTTAATAAAGCCAATCAAAAATGAATTGATTTAGCAAATTTCAAAAATTGAGTCAGTTTAAAACAAAAAGAGAAAATGTTTTAGTGTTATAGAGATGTTTTATTTTCAGGCGAACATTTTTAAAGGACAGATAAAAATATTACCAATGAAAATTATTTTTTTTTTGACTTTTTGTTTCCCATTTATTATTAAGGACTTCCATTATTTTTCATACGTCTTTTTTCACTGTTTTGGTGGATGAAGATATCGCATTCATTTTTATAGCAATGATTTTAACATGATTAAGTAATGGAAAAATGTAACTATAATAAATATAAAACCAAGAGGAAATGTTAAAAAAAAAAAAAAAATAGACATCTGTGTTCAGATAGGTGCAATGTGACTAAGTTGACTTTCTTTTCTGAAACTCTAGGCATATCGGCAGACGATAATTATATATGCACTTGTTTACCACACTTTCTTTAGCACTGGTTTCCTTAAACGTAACTCATTTAAAAGGAATAAAAAAGTAAAAAATTTAAAACACTTTTTAATCTTATCCCCATAAAAATAATAACTACATGCTTAATGAAAGTCAAAATTACAACGAACGAACAGTCAGTACAAAGAAAAATTTGAATTAGAAATAATTCGCGTTAAACAATTTAAACATTGGAAAGTGATATGGTCGAGACGACATTGTTCGATCTACGTAAATATTGATTATTCATACTAAAAAAATATTCTCGTTAATCATAAATGTGTTATTTTACATACACCTGTATTCATCAACCTTCATTGGTTTTAAAACGAATTTTGATTTTTACAAGGAACCGGACCTGTAAAAATGCCGAAACGAAGGATAAATTTGGAATCTCATATATGCAAATATCAGAAAGCCATTTGAGAGTTCGTCTCTATAAAAATTCAAAATTTATTGCAATTTTGACGTTTTCCTCATCGTCGTTTTAGCAAGAGAAAAATCACTTAATATTAAAAAAAATATTGGAATTGACAATTTTTAATATTCCCGGATAGTTAAAAGTTATCCAAAAATAGTGTTTACGTTTTATTAGACATATAATTTTAACTATAAAAGTTATTTTTGAGGAAATAAATAAGAGAAACTTGGGGATCAAGATAAAGTGCATAATAGAAGATGTCGATTGACAATCTTATTTTAAAAAATTTTTTTTCTGCGATATTTTAATCTAATAAAAGAATGTGTTTTAATAGGAATATTAATTAACTTTAAATCCATTACAGAGAAGAAAATAACGTTCTAAAAATGAAAAATTTTACTGAAGATTCTTTAATAAAGGAATGGGACCGATAGGTCAATATGGACGATTTTAGTGACGCTTAAATTCAAAAAATCATTTCAATCAATTTAGATTCGGTTTGAAATACCATGAAAATATTTTTTTATTGGAAAATATTAGCTTTAATCAATTATAACGTCTGTGAAAACTAACTGGATTTTCCAGAAAGATTTTTCATTTTTAAAATACATTTTAAATTTTAGTTTAAGAACTTCAAAAAATAATATATATATATATATATATATATATATATACGATATTGAATGCATGTGTGTGAGAAAAATCTTCTCACAAGACACAAAGAATCAACTTTCCTTGTGGTAGATGACACCCTGATGATTCAAAAACAACATACATTTTGTTCCCATCAGCTCAATGGCAAATCCAGATGTCTGGAGCTGGCGGCTGAGAAACTCTCCTTTGGGCTCAACGGTATCATCCATGTAACGCGGGGTGGAGTGTTAATTATGGCACAGTCAAACAGAAACATCAGTTTGACCATTTTCCCTGGCCGTTAAAGTTTTCGTCGTGCCACCTGACCCAGAAAGAGACGAAGAGTGACGTTGACGATTTTTGAGACCAATGCCAGGTTAAATTCAAAAAACGCGCAAGTTATGATTTCATATTCCAGACAGGCTAAATGGTAGTGAATAGATGCTTACAAGCGAAATGATAACATCAGGAAGATCGTTGATGAAGATCCAGAAAGGCGATAGGACACAGGATAGATTTTGCGGAATACCAGTGAACGAGGTATGAAAGGAACTAGAGGGAGAGCAGTTTTTCACAAACTTGAACCCATAATCCTGGGGAGGGTTTTAGAAAAAGATTCCTAAAATTTCCTGACATCCGGTCCTGGCGTCGGACAGGAGTGGATATTCAGCTTCGGTATGTACGTATGTAAAATGGTAGGTAGAAGAGGATCGTGGTAGTTCGGATGAGTCTTCTGCCGTGGAATCGAATTGATTGCAGTTTATATTGCGTCACAGCGGCTATTTATTCGAACCACTGGTTGAAGTTTGTTGGACGTTGTCGTATCCAGAAATGCTGAGTAGAATTTAGAAGTTTTGGGAAGCTGCATGTTATTCTATCATTGATAACAATTTGAACCCAAAACGAAATTACTTATGACACGAAATTATGATATCTTATTTATGTATCGACGGACATAATTTTTTTTTTTTTTTTTTTTTTTTTTTTTTTGTTTTCAGGCCCCGCGGTAAGAACTCAAAGGAATCAAAATCGAAAAGGGGTTACAGAAAATTTGGTGCAAGTGGAATAGGACTGACTTTTGGAAATAAGGGGATGAGGAGAACTATACAATATAAAGTGCAGATTTGACATTACATTTGAATAGCAGATTATAGGATACAGAAAATCTGGAACGGAAAGGGAGTACCACATTCTTTTGAATTGAGACCTGTACACAGTAGAAGAGACGCCGCATGCAGGATGTTTGACAGTGAAAGAGAGCCAGCGCCATCCAGGCCTACGCAGAAAAGAAGCTTGAACTCATGAAGCGCTTTCAAGAACCGCGAATGCAGTCCTCGGAGCAATTGGGTCATGAAAATATTTGTAAAAAAAAAGAAGAGAACACGATGACGGCGCGTCTTTGACAAAAAGTGATTTGACGAGATGCAGAACACTTCAATTAGTTACTCATCCGACCATCAGATCTTATCAAACAAAGAAGCCATTGAAAGACTCCAGACCATATATGACAGCAATACTAAATGCATCAAATAAAGAATAAATTTGACATCTGGAGGATCGATAAGGGGCTTTGGTTACCAAATCTCTCTCACAGGCCTGTTCAGATCCAATTTTGGACTTTAATGAAAAAGATACCACAGTAGAAAGTAAAATTTCAAATTTCCATTTTCCAAATACATTGTAAATTATTTACTATATAAATGCATTTCCAGTATTCTTTGAATTTCCATTCCATGAAAAAGATGGCATCTTGCTAATCTTCCAAGAAAGTGGACATTGCCTGAACCCCGAGAGCCAGTGTTTTTTCCATTGTGGGACGAAGTGGAAAGATTATATTGAATCAACTGATAGGTCTGGAAAGTTGGTTCATGAACGTCGGACTATTCTTCCGCCTTATTGGGCATACTTATAATTTACCATTCGTCTATTTTTGAATATTGCTGGGATATATGGTCTGTTTGATGTCCTGCAATATATTTAAACATCCTTGATAAAATACAAAGAATAACGGCATGAAATTTTATTGGTGATGACCGGCATCTCAGCTTCAGACATTTTTCACCAACGAGTAAATGTGATGCTGCTGGATCTTTTTTATAAAGCTTGGCGTAAAATAATTGATCCAATGAACTTTCCTCTAAATGGAGCAGGTAGGTCTCATCATTTTACCGACGGAAATGGCTAGATGAAACCTCGAAGATTCAGGCAGAAACAAAAATTCTCTGAAGATACAGCCCTTGACTTCCTGTTCGCTGACGAATACCGCTCAATTTTGATCTTCAAAAATTTAAGGGCAGGGTCAATTGTTATCATCCGTGTTCAAAATTCTTGTTCTTTTATTTTCTACTAAGAAGTGTATAATGATTTCTTTTTATATATTGAATTTCGTACATTACTGTCAACGGCCAGACTGATTTTTAGACAAATTCATATGGCCTTATATTTAACACTCTGAAACGATTAAAATCGATGAGTAAGTGAAAATACAGAATCTCTAAGATGTAGAGCGCCCTTCAAGACTTTAAAGTGAAAGTCAGTTAGCGACAAATTTCGTACGGGGTAGATAATGAAATTTAATATAGAATGGCAATAGTTATATTAGAACCTGTTATGGGACCTTACCCATAATAACATAATGGACTATTCCATACGTAATAAATTAAAATAATAGTTCAGTCTGAAGTCTGGAGTAATGTCCGTCAGGAGTCAGTCAGTCAGAGCGAGCGAGTCAGTCAGTCGAGTCAGAGGCAGTCCGAAACAGAGTCACGTTCAGACAATTACTAATAAACCTGATTGTTCGTACTAACACTTTCTACTTCTCTGTATATATTCCTGTTTGTAATATATCTGTGTTATTCCATATACGTGTTCGAGTTCTCCTTTATTGGTTCTACCTTGGACTATCACCGTGGTACAAGGAACCGGACCATAACAGAATATATATATATGTCAAGTGGTAGGACAGAGTATATAAAAAACAGAAAAAAAAGCGTGCTTTGGAAGCATCCGTGCCATCCTATATATTATGGGGTGAGCTGACCACTGTCAAAATATCAAAGAGTTTATAAATATGAATAGCTATCCACAGGCATTAGCAAATTAACTCGATAAACCAAAGACACGCTGAAGGAGTCTCTCAAGCGTTGTGGCATTTCCCATTCCATCTGGGAAGAGTGTTCTGAGGACCGATAAGTAAGAATATAATAAAAAGTCATTGTCTGATTTTGAAGGAAAAATTAAACCAGGGATCAAACAACAGAACACCTGAAAAGGAAAGATGACATTGTTTTTATATTTAAAAAATGGTTCAAATAATTCCAGCATCCCAATGTCGCATTTGCAACAGATTTTTATATAGGGCGATATATATATAGTATTCGTCATCATATTTAATAATTGAATTTAATTTGATTAAATTAATTTGTTAAATTAAATTAAATAATTAAATAAAAAAATGAAATAATGGGTCGATGCTGACATACTAACAAATATTTATTTTGTTACTTTAATAAAAATATAATATAATAAATCACTTACAATATTTATTAAAAATATTAACTAAAATATTATAATTTAATTACTAATAAAAATTAACAAATATTACAATTACCATAAAAAAAATTAATTTAATTTGGGAAAAAAAATTAATTTGGAAGAAAAAAATTAATTTGAAAGAAAAAATTTAATTTGAAAGAAAAATTTATAAGTGGAGGAAAAATCTACGACTGGAAAAATAAACGACGTGAACAAAAGTAGAATTTCATGAAAATGCGCGTGTAAATGAATGTTAAATACATGAATACACATGTGTACAAAACGGAGTAAAATAAAAGTGGATTGCAAAAAAAAGCGGAACTAACTGAAAAAAATGAAAAAAGAATTGGAAAAATCATTTAAAGCCACAACCTCTGAAGACTCGAAATTTTACCACGAAACTTCGAAGTCGGGAAAAAATTGATATCAACGGTCTATTTTTAATATTAATAAAAATTGCTGTTTTGTTTACTTTTTTTAATAAAAATCTCATTTTATTTTCAGGTTATAAAAATAAAATGTGATAATCAGAAATAATTGGAATAATCATTTAAAAATGTTATTTTGAATTTTAAGTTTAATTTTTCATAATAAATGTTGTTCATAAAATTTGATAATTATTTTAAACCAATATATATATATATATATATATATATATATATATATATATATATATATATATATATATATATATATATATATCAAAACATTATTTAAACATATATTATAAAATATAAGAGACAGCGAATATCTATTATGTTTGAAAATGAGCCGTTGTAATGTTCGTATGTTTGCTTTAATTTCGGTGAAAATAATTCAAAATAATGATTTTTCAGATATTGGCGGCTATCTATATTCAAAACAAATATATATATACACTAAACAAAATTATATAATTCAAACTAAGGTCAACAGATCCATTAATATATGGTTCTGTTGAGAAATAATATCGTGATATTGACGTCATACAACCGCATGTTGAACTTACGACCCACGTCTGCTATTCTGCGTCCGTTATCGTCACATAGCAATCTTCTATGTGAACATAACAAAATGGTGTATATCTTTGTTTAATGGCCGTATAACCACTCTGAAAATGACTCATGTGAGCCGAAAGCTTAGATCAAGGACCAACTCCAAATGTTGGATAATTCTTATCTTTATTTTCACCAAACATTAAAGCAAATATACGAAGCTTGGAACGGCTCAGGATCAGATATAATAGCCATTCATTTTCTGTTATATTTAGTAATATATGTTTATATATATATATATATATATATATATATTTAAACATCACTTGAAAATGAAACAGAACTTGGTAATTTAATTTAGTTTCTATAATTGAATTGGAAGTTTTTAGCTTATGTTTTTGAAACATGGTAATTCCTGTGTAGCGATGGAATCATACTTTTTTTAAATAATTATAATCGAGGCGCTACTTAATTATCAAGCATTTAATTTTTTAAAAAATAAAAAAAATCTTACTAAAGAATTTGATCATCAAAAAAGGGTTTTTCCTATTTTATCAATATATTTGCACGCACAATGTTGAACACACACACACACATATATATATATATATATATATATATATATATATATATATATATATATAAGGTATATTTTTGGTAGCAATTATTCATCCAAACAAAGTGATGATACAGAACAAATAAATTCTGTCTGGATTTAACCTTTTTATTATACTTTTCAATGTGTCCTTGAGGAAATTCATTTCTTTGTTATTTTTTTCCTTAATTTCATTTAAAAATTATCAATATCAGTATTAACTCAATAATTTAATTTTGATTCCTCAGGACGTTGGAGGTTTGTATTTTTTATTTTTCTTAGTTTACAAATGATCAATGTTTCGAAAAAAAAAATACAAATATTCTTTAAACAAACACACACATAACGTTACCATATATATATATATATATATATATAAGGGTGAATATATATATATATATATATAAATGTTTTCATATAGACATATATATATATATATATATATATATATATATATATATATATAAATATATATATATACATCCCTTTCCAGGAACAAGTAAAATTTGTCAAATGACTAAGGGAATTCAGATCAGCATGAATCCATCCAGTCTCTTGTCTCTAATAAACTTTTAAAAGAGACTGTTTCACCAACAAAGGACTTGACCAAAATTCATGTTAAAATAAAAAAAAAAAATAAAAAAAAACAAATGAAAACTACAGAGGAAAAAGTTCATTTTATCCATCAAGACATTTTTTTCTGTAGTTCACTGCTACCAGCAAGAAAATTATTTTTCTCCTGATGATGGCCATGTTTTAAAAAGACTAATCGAAATCTAAATGAAATAATAATATAAAACGAAGGAATATTAATATACAACCCAGTGTCTCTGAAGATTTAAATTTTTGATATTTTTTATTCTTATATATATATATATATATATATATATATATATATATATATATATGAAGAATCTGAGAGATGGGTAAAAAATAAGTAGGTAAAATGGATGACCATAAAATTCATTCAAAACAGCCGTCCATTCAATTTCCAGCACCCAGCCACTACTGTCATTATTGTACACCCTTCAATCCGACACTCCTAACGCTGCCCATATTATCTTGATTACGGTGAAGTCGCCGAAGAGCGAACTCGCCTAATGTTTGCAATATATCATATATTTATATATAACCGGCGTCTAATTTAGAACACCAGCAGAATTTTAATAAAACACTAATTTGATACGGATGAAAAAATTTATAGCAAATTTGAATGAATTTTACGCGCGTTAGTATAAGAAAGATTTCCCACGAATTCCATCCATTGAACATTCAATGTATTTAAAAAGAAATTGAAAAATAAACAGAATAAAAACACACACACACACACACACACACACACACACATTCATATATATATATATATATATTATATATATATATATATATGATATATATATATATATATATTCATATTTCTATTAAAAACGACAGAAACAAGGTACTAGGGTTCCTGATTTTATTTAATTTTTCTTATGTTCGAACAAAATACTTTTCTAATAATATATATATATAATATTTAAAATAATAAACACTACTTTTTCTTTATCTCGGTTTCAGTTTTTATTCATTAAAAAAATTAGCGAAAATATAAACTGCCGGAAAAAAACATTTAATTGGATGAAACTGCAGTGGTGAGTTTGCATTGTGTGTAATTTCAGTCCAATTGAAAAATTTGGATTACTATATTATACATAAAAAAGACAATGGTTAAATACCGAAAAAATATGGAAAAATTTATTTATATATCTCTATATATATATCAGATTTAAGAAACAGCAGATATTGGTTTTTTTATATATAGTGCTGCCAATTAAAAAATATTAAAATAATATTTAAAGATTCTTGTTAATAAAATTATTATAAAAAAACTGGAAAATTTACCAAGAAATTTTGGGACTTAAAAAATTTGATATTTAAAAATAAAGTAAATCTTTTCATATAATATTATATATGTATATATATATATATATGAAAAGAAAAATAATGTTTTTATGTGTGTTGTGTATGTATATTTGATTTGAAGTGATCAAAGAGAATTTAACCCATGAAATCCGAAACAAAGTGAAGATTCTAAAACAAATTTCTAAAAACTTTATTTTTCTAATTTTAAAATTTCTCAAATTATTTCTATTCTCTATTTAAAATTTAAATATATTTTGAAGGAAAGAGTTAATAAATTTTAATCGTCTCTTTTAAATTTAATTTTTTGTTCAAAATTCCGACACTGAAACACAGTCCATACATTGGGGTTGAATAAGACTAAAGTACTACCTGTTGGTTAAAACAGACCTATACTCATGTTTGAGGTGATTTGGGATTTTGTTTTTTAATATATATATATATATATATATATATATAAGGCTGGGTAGTGTGTCTATTGTTTATTGTGTGTGTGTGTGTGTGTGTGTGTGTGTGTGTGTGTGTGTGTGTGTGTGTGTGTGTGTAACGAATGCACGGCTGCAATTTTCGACGGATTTGCACCAAAATTTACATGCACATGCTCCAAGTTAGCGAGAAGGAAAAGACCGATTTTGCATTTTCCAATTCCCATCGATAGTGGAAATAATCAATTTTTTCATGCTTCTACGGCAGTTTTCATGTAGTTTGCGGACATTTTGTACTGGCCAGAGTGAGAGCCAATAGCTCGCTGCCACGAATAGGCAGGAAGATTCTATTGGCCAGCCTGAGAGCCAACAGCTGACTGAAAAGAATTTTAACATGCAAAAAAATCGATAGCTGCATCCGTCACAAGTGGGAAAAATTTAAATCTGCAAGGCACTTTACTCCAATTGGCTCATTCGCTTGCTGATTCCACTGAACTGGGTTGGGTGTGAAAAAGTATTTGTTGTTAACATTCTTTTTTCATTCGGTTTTTCAAGTTACGAGTCCTCTTTTAAAGCTGATCGTTTTGTGTTCATTTTGTTTAGTTCTTTTTTCGTAACAGATTTAATGTTTAGTATAGAGCTTAGAAAAAATTCGCAGCGTGAGATAGGCAAGAAGTAAGGCATGTAGCAACATCAGCACGGCAAAAGGCACTCCTTTAAAGGCAAGGAAGGGCAAAAATATTTTAAGTCAAGTGATAGCGATTGCTGTATGAGTCGTATGATTTTTGAATCAAGCACGGGCAACACCGGGCCATGCTGCTAGTATATATATATATATATATATATATATATATATATATATATATATATATATATAATATTATTACTGTTATTATCGTAAACGTTATATTTTATATAGAGATCTATGAGTTTTAAAGTATGAAATTAATGTCTACCGGCTTACAGATAGAAAGTCTTAACAAAGGAAATGTGCAAAAGCAGAAATCGATTTGCTTTACTGATTACGTGTGCTAGTCTAATAAACTTGACACTCCTATTCACAATCGGAACTCAGTGATGATCATCATCATTACCAACATCAGCAGCAGTTCCAGGTCCCATCTGGTCGTAGTGCAGCTGATCACCAGACCAGCTCCCTTCATTTGACTCAGTTCTGTGCCAATGCCTGAGTTTCTGTGAATGATCTTCCACTCGACTCAGTCACATTGAATCGCTTTTATATTCTCTTATTATTATTTGATAATTTATTATTATTTTTTATTTCATCACAATAATAATAATAATAATAATAATAATGATAATAATAATAATGGTGATGATGATGATGATAATAATAATAATGATGATGATGATAATAATAATAATAGTAATAATGATGATGATGATAATAATAATAATAATAATAATAATAAATTAAAAAGTTAACGGTTGAATATACAATCAATGCACAGTAAACAAATGAGTTTGAATGCATGTGGAAGAAGAAGAAGAAGAAGAAGAAGAAGAAGAAGAAGAAGAAGAAGAGAATGTTGGGAAGGAGTTCATGTCTGTCAAGGGGTCAAAGCTGATGAATTAATATGGCAACAGCAATATGGTCAGAGACAGGGCTGCATTTGACACTGTATTTTTGCCCCGTTTTTTGTTGTTTGTGTGTCCCCACTGCCGAGAATCGAAATCTTATAGACACATAAGATAGATAGATAGATAGATAGATAGATAGATAGATAGATAGATAGATTTATGACCAGACTGTTATACATAGATAGATAGATAGATAGATAGATAGATAGATAGATAGATAGAAAGAAACAGACTGAGATAGATAGATAGATAGATAGATAGATAGATAGATAGATAGATAGATAGATAGATAGATAGATAGATAGATAGGAACAAAGACAGAAAAAGTGAGTTATAACAAAACTATGATAGAGAATAAGGACAACAAAAGGTCAATAATGTCAAAACTTTTTAATAATGGACTTGTTTCCCATAGTTTTTTTTTGTTTTTTGTTGGGTTTTTTTCGAAGAATATTCCATTGTTTATACTTATTCATTTTTGTTTTATTTTTTGGAAAGCAATATTTAATTCTTAAAATTCTTATCTGTTCAATCCAGATAATTTTGAACTAACATTTTTTTCTGGAAATATTCGGTAATATTTTTTTTCTCCTGCATTATAAAAGGCGAGAAACAAAAACAATAAAAACTCCGACAGATTGTCATACGATGCAAATGTAAATAAATTCAATCCGTTCTTAAAAATCTTTGTCTCTGAATAAAATAATACAAATGAAAAAGAATGAGTTGCGATAAATTAATGAATAAAAATTCAATATGCATCGTGTGTGCATTAATTAGCGTTCTGTCATTGGCCATATTGTCACTTGAGCAGCTGGTTGCTGTCGGCTGTTTGCTGCGGACTTTTTATTACCTTTTCTTGTCAGTTTTCTCATCATTTTTCTTTCTCCAAATAAAAAAAAAACAATAAAACAACTTTTTTCAAGCTCATTTTTTTTCTGTCTCCTATTTCTTTTCTATCTTTCTTCTATTTACTTACATATTCTTTTCTTTTTCTTACACATTTTTCTTTTCCTTTTTTTCTTTTTTTACTTACGTTTTCTTCTTTTCTTTCTCCTTTTTACTTATATATTCTTCTTTTCTTTTTCTTTCTTCTTTTTACTTACATATTCTTTTCTTTCTTCTTTTTACTTACATATTCTTTTCTTTCATCTTTTTACTTACGTATTCTTGTTTTCTTTTCTTTTTTTCTTTCTTCTTTTTACTTACGTATTTTTCTTTTCTTTCTCTTTTTAGCTTATATATTCTTCTTTTCTTTTTCTTTCTTCTTTTTACTTACATAATCTTTTCTTTCTTTTTTTTCCTTAAATATTCTTCTTTTCTTTCTTTTTTTTCCTTACATATTTTTCTTTTCTTTCTTTCTTCTTTTTACTTACGTATTCTTCTTTTCGTTCTCTTTTTTACTTATATATTCTTCTTTTCATTTTCTTTCTTCTTTTTACTTATATAATCTTCTTTTCTTTTTTCTTTCTTCTTTTTCTTTACATATTCTTCTTTTCTTTCTTTCTTCTTTTTACTTACATATTCTTCTTTTCTTTCTCTTTTTTTCTTATATATTCTTCTTTTCTTTTTCTTTTTTCTTTTTACTTACGTATTCTTCTTTTCTTTCTCTTTTTTACTTATATATTCTTCTTTTCTTTCTTTCTTCTTTTTACTTAAATATTATTCTTTTCTTTCTTCTTTTTACTTCCATATTCTTCTTTTCTTTTATTTTTTTACGACCTATTGCATCGAAATTACGTGTCATTATTTTATTTATTCTTTTCTTTCTTTTTTTGGTTTAAAAAATAATTCTTTAAAATCTTTATAACTTTTGTGATATATTGGTTTCTTTATTTCTTTCCGTCTTTAATTTCTTTTATAAATTTCTTTCTTTCAAATAAAATATTCTTCATTTTCAAGTTATTTTTTCGGTTTCTTTTCTGTCTTCTTTTTATTGACATATTTTTGTTCTTTTCTCTTTCAGAAATCCTGCAACAAAATTTCGTGTCTTTATTTTCTTTTCTTTCTTTCATTCATTTTTTAAATTTTCTTTAAAATCATTTTCTGACATCTTATTTCTTTTTTTCTTCCAGTTTTTCATTTTTTTTCAATTTTCTTTCATACATTTCTAAAATGTTGATTTCTTTCATTTTTCTTTCTTTTTTCGATTCTTCTTTTTCCTTTTTCTCTTTCTATTCTTTTTTTTCTTTTTATTTACTCTCATTCTTTTTCCTGTCGTCGCTTCTTTCTTTAATAATGCTTTGATTCTTCAAATATATCCTTTAATTTTCCTTCATTTTCTCCCTGTTTTTTCTTTCTTTCTTTTTAATTCGTTTCTTTTTTATAGATTTTTTCTTTCTTTCTTTTCCCTTTCTTTATTATTCACTCTTCTTCCTCCATCTTCCAATGATCGTTTACTATTTTGCATCATTTGATTTTCTCTCTGTTTTACCATTTCTTCGTTTTTATTCTCTGAAAACTTTCTTTTTCACCCTGTTTTCCTTTCCTGTTTTTATTTCTTTCTATTCTTTCCTTATTTCTCTGTTTCTTTCATAAATTCTTTCTTTCTTTTTTTTTTCTTTTTTTTTTTTTTCGGGTTTTATATTCTTTTGTTCCCTGGCCGCCTTAACCTACTAATATCGCTAATTCATTATCGTCTGATATATTCCATTTTTCTTTCTTCATAGCCCCACTGTTTTAATTCTCTTTATTTCGTAATCTAATTCCGCTTTTTTTTTTTTTAATATATTCACTAATTTCAAGCCATTGTTTTAATCCTCGTCCGGCATTTTAATTACTTTGGTTCACGAAAGGAAAATTAAAATAAAGTTACAATAACATTTGAAAAAAAAAAGCAACAACGTAAAAATAAAACATTGAAAACATGGAAATACAATTTACGCGTAAAAAAAATCGTACTACATAAATTACCTAAGAGAAAGAAAGAAGGCATAAACAAGATAAAAAGACATCGCAGAAGGAAAGAAAGCTATTTGGAAAAGGAAGAAAGAAAATGAAGTCATTTCTCGAAATCAAATAAGAAAGAAAGAAATATTAATATCAAATGATAGAGATTGACAAAGAAAGAAAGAAAGAAAGAAAGAAAGAAAGTATGAGATCGAAGAAAGAAAGAAAGAAAGAAAGAAAGAAAGAAAGAAAGAAAGAATGAATGAATGAATGAGATCGAAGAAAGAAAGAAAGAAAGAAAGAAAGAAAGAAAGAAAGAAAGAAAGAAAGAAAGGATGAGATCGAAGAAAGGAAAAAAGAAAGAGATCGAAGAGAGAATGAGATTGAAGAAAAAAGAAAGAAAGAAAGAATGAGATCGAAAAAAGAAAGAAAGAAAGAATAAATAGATCAAATAAAGGAAGAAGAAAGAAAAGTAAAAAAGAAAAATGTAAAAAGATAGAAGATGAAAGAAAGGAAAATATAAAGAAAGAAAGAAAATAGAAAGAGATAGATAGAAAGAAAAAAGAAAGAAAAAGAAACAGACAAACAACGACAGACAAACAGAAAATATAAAGAGATCGAAAGAAAAAATATATAACGGGAAAGAAAGAAAGAAAGAAAGAAAGAAAGAAGAAATTGAACAAATCAAATTGAAAAAAGAAAGAAAGATAATAAAGAGTTCAAACAATAAAGAAAAAAATTTAAATAGAACTGAGAAAGAAACAAAGAAAATATATATAGATCAAAGAAAGAAAGAAAAAGAGAACAGGCAAACAAACCCCAGAAGGAAAGGAAAATATTTCATAATACGAATAAAAAACGAAAATAAATAAATAAATTGACCAAAATCTTCACGAAAAAAACAAAACGCTGATGATGAAATTAAAATTATTATAAATCCCAAATCCCACAAAAGAAATCCTCTTGGTTACTCGTTGATTTAAAAAAAAAAAAAAACATTCTAGAGCTTTTCTACCATTATTCATCATGTGGACGCCATTTTTATGACGCACTTCAGAATCTATTTAAATACATCTTATAAGAACGAAAAATAAATTGATAAATCAAATTTTTCGATTATTTTTCCCCTCTATCGTACAGACTCGACGTATTATTGAATTTTTCTGCCTCTCCAGCCAAACTTTAATTCCCTTTATTTTAATTCTTTTTCCTTCTTCTTCGGCCAAGACGGCTTTTCCATTGTCTTCATTCGTCTTAATAAGCATAAATCTAATTAATTTCATCAAGTCATCTCATGAACGAACGTCACTGTCTCTAAAATGGCGCCACCTATATCCTTTCTGACAGTAAGGTCAAAAACTTCGTCAGGTCAAATCCAAAATTCTCATGACTTTCAAATATAAAACAAAGCAACATGAGAAGATGCAATATCACTCTTTTGCTTCATACGTGCAAATATATATATATATATATATATATATATATATATATATATATATATATTATTGTGTGTAGTTATTTAGGCAGCATTTTTTCATTGATGCATGTTTCATTAAATAATATAGACAAGTTTTCTCTATTTATTTTATGTAAATTCTTTTCCTATCGTCTGATAAGCTTAATAGCATTATCATTAAAAGAAAATCACAATATTGATACATATTTTTTAATCCTATCTAAGCTTTCGGCTTACATAAGGAAACATGCATCAATGAAAAAATGCTGCCTAAATACATACAATTTAAATTACATGATCCAGCAGCCCACCAAACTATCAACACTTGTAATTATAAATGTAGCCTTGTGAAAAGGCAAATTGAAATAGCCATTGAAAAATTATTGCAATGTAATTGTCATTTTTAATAATGGCTTGGGACTACAAATACCCTGATATTATGCGACTCTTGATCTAAGAGCTACAGTCGAGCAAAACGATCGTGAGTTCCTTATTACCAGTCAGATGAAGCAACCCAAAAATTACCAACCCAGTAAAAAATTACCAACCCGGTAAAAAAAATGACCAACCCGCTAAAAAATTACCAACTCCGTAAAAAAATTTACAAGCCGGTAAAAAAATTACAAGCCCGGTAAAAAAATTACCAATCCGATAAAAAAAATTACCAACTCGGTAAAAAATTACCAACCCGGTAAAAAAATTACCAACCCGGTAATACATTACCAACCCAGTAAAAAATTACCAACACGGCAAATTCATAATAAAAAGTCTCAGTCACTAGTTAAGAAAGTTAAATCATTATGGCCATGAACAAACGAACGGTTAAACCATATCCTAAACTGGAAACAAATATATATATTATGTCTTTTGATTCCTTGCGCAAGATATATATATATATATATATCTTTGGGGAACACGGGGACGCAAGATATCGGTGCGGTTTCAGTAACAAGTCAGTTTTTAAGTGAGTAGGTTGTTAGCCTATTGCATAACCCCCAATCAGAGGAGGATCAGGTTTTGAAGCCAGAGTTGTCCTCCTTCGCCGAAGGCAACTACTTACCCAGAAGAAGAAGATTCACCGCACATAAGTGAATGTAATGGATTCGACTATATATATATATATATAATTAAGAGGATTTGATAATTATATTTAATTAATTCATCGAATCTGATAGAAACCTCAACAGAATGCAGAAAGCACTGGACGGCCGTTTCATCCTATATTTGGGATTCATCAGCAGTGTGCATCCACTACCGAGAATTGAAACCCTGACAGTTAGGTTGTCAAGCAAACATCATACCAACTGTTCCAAAATGGGCCTCGGTGACGAAGAGATTCCAAATCAGACTCAACTTAGCGCCGCTCGCTCACATATTCCGTGGCGGAACTCAACTGAGTTCTCTGTAACCATAGGACTGTGCCCCCTGGAGCCACGACTACTCTCAAGCCGCTCAGACTGGAGCATTAGAAGCCGGTTCAAGCGATGATATACACAGATAGTAATTATTAGGAGGATTTTAGGAGTGCTTTCTGCATTCTGATGAGGTTTCTTTCAGACTCAATGAATTACTTAAATATAATTATCAAATCCTCCTATATATATATAAGAAAGAACAGTCAGTTTTATAATCCAGAGTTCTTTAGATTTTATTTTTATTTATATATTCTTTTTTTCATTTTCTCTTTCTTGCATTTGTTCTTCATCTCATGCATCGTCTTTTCTCTTTCTTTCTCCTTTTCTTCCTGCCTTTCCTTATTCCTCTCTTTCTTTATTTTCATTTATATTTCTTATTTCTTTATATCCCTTTTTCTCTTTTTTATTACCCCTTTTCTTTCATTCTTTCTCTCTTTCTATTTCTCTCTTTCTTTCTCACTTTCTTTACTTATCCCTTTCTTTTTTTATTTATTTTTCTCTATTTTATTCTTACCCTTTTTCTTTCTTTCTATTATTTACATTTTTGTCTCCCTTTCTCTTTTCACTGTCTTCCTAGGTCCTTTTTTCATTTCCGTCTTCAGGGCTTTTATTAGGCACTCCATCCCTCATTCAAGTTGCCCCCTTTTTCTGTCCAGTTGATCTCGTCTCTTTACAACAAACTTTAACTTTTACGATGTGAGTTTGGAAAAGCCAGTCAATAGAAATCCTGCGGGCCAAAATAGCTTCAAGATACGTTTGTGTATTTGAACAAAAATGGTATAGGACACCGAGAGTGCGAGTGTGTATATGTGTGTGTCTGTGTGTGTGTGAGAGAGAGAGAGAGAGAGATAGAAAGAAAGAGGGAATGAAAATGCATATGTGCATGGTAGTGTGTGTATAATGTGCAGACAGGGATAGATAGATAGATAGATAGATAGATATATATGAACAGACTGACATATATAGATATGAACAGGTTGACATAGATAGATATATACTTACATACATACAGATAGATAGATAGATAGATAGATAGATAGATAGATAGATAGATAGATATGAACAGACTGACATATATAGATATGAACACGTTGAGATAGATAGATATATACTTACATACACACATACATACAGACAGACAGATAGATAGATAGATAGATAGATAGATAGATAGATAGATAGATAGATAGATAATAAACAGATAATAAAAGAAAGAAAGAAAGAAAGAAAGAAAGAAAGAAAGAAAGAAAGAAAGAAAGAAAATACCCCTTACATGTAATTACAAACTGAATCATGGTGTCCCTTATATAGACAATGATTCGTTGAAGCTAATTAAAACAATTCTTAATGACAGTGTTAATTTTAACTTTGTGATAATGACTACAGATAGTAGAAAGCATTCGAACAAAAGTATTATGAACATTGGCCAGTGAATGCTCTTTGTAGCCGAGTGGTCAACGCAGACCGAATCAGAGGATGTTCCCTCCTGCAAAGAAGGCCTCAAGTTCGAATGCCGCCGATGCGCGCCTTTTTTATTCATTTTTCTCGAGTGTGCTGGCCGGTAGAAAAAATAAACGTTGTTTAAAAATTAACGCAGAGTCTATTTAAATACGGGCATCGACTAAAAAACGTTTCAAGTAATAATAATATATGTCGGATTAAAAATAAATTATTTCTTTAGAAAACAGTCAATTACCAATATATATATATATATATATATATATATATAAGTGCGCAGATATGCAGAAAATAGAAAAGAACACGTTGGATGCATAATCCGGAGACATAATAAGAAAATACTAGTAAAACACGCATGCCAAAACAGTAATAAAACTCATAAACTAAAATTAGATAAAAATAACGAAAAATTATGTGATTGTAGAAACCCTAAGAACTTCCCGGTGGAAAATAAATGCCTCACAAAATCTCATCCATTGGGAGTCCTAACACTGATAGGATATACATAGGCTCAACGAAGAATAATTTTAAAATTAGATGAAGGCAACACAAGAGCTCCTTCAACAATATTCAAAATAGAAATCAGACATCTCTATCCCAATATCTCTGGCATCTAAAAGAAACGACTAAAACACCAAAAGTAAAATGGAAAATAGTAAATAAAACAAGAACTTGTAAAACCTGGGATGACCCATGCCCTTTATGCCTACACGAAAAAATACACATCATTAAATTTCTAAATAATGAAAAATTATTAAACCATAGGCAAGAGTTAACGGTTTTTTGCCGACATCAACAAACTTTCGCATTAAATAATTAGCATAAAAAAATCACATAGCTTAATAAAGGTCTTAACATCTTAGCCAAATCATTAAATGAAAAATCCTTTCTGTAGTCGTCAAAAAACGAAAAAAAAATCGAAATTCAATGCAATACGGTTTGTATATAAAACACCCTCTTGAATAAACAAATAAATAAATAGATATTCAGATGGACAATAATAAGAGACAATCCTCCCGACACATAACGACTTGTAGGCGCGCCATAAAAATATCCCTCACTGGGAACCAACTAACGGATGACCGCAAACATTAGCCTTGAAATAGATACCCTACCCAACCTTAGCAAAAGCTCTTTTATCCTCATCTTCATTGCCATATTCACAACGATTTGGCCGTTGTACGCTCCGGCCTTCTTCATGTGATTGGAATTTCGAATAGAACCCTTTATTTCGTCTACCGAGGTAAACTGTTCTACTTCGAAATTTCAACCAACTGAAGAAGACCGGCGTGTACAAAGGCTGAAACGTTGTGAATATGCCAGTGAAGATGAGGACAACAGTTCTAATAATGTAAATAATGTAAATAACTTTCCCCTAAACTTCAAAATTAATGCACCAAGAAAATTATAATTGTACACAGTATATAAGAATAAAACAAATTAGATTGATATTTAATATGTTTTTCCTTTAGCAACATTGAACCGTTCAATTTTGGTGAATCTGATTTACTCATCTTCTGCAAATGTTGAAATCTGGATAATTCCACTCTTCTTGGACGCCATTCCCAAAAACATTCTCAGAAAACTTTTTACCTATTGTTTGAGATTGCATAAATCTCTAAATGTTCTTAAATCAGGATACAATATGATTTTAAGGCTCTTTTCGTTCAGCCTCCTTTTAATGGAACTATCAGAATGGAAAAGAGCGATTATTTCTCTGGAAGGCGGCATTTTCGTCAGGGTAGAATCTCTTGGCAAAAGTTCTGCCAATTAAATATTAGGTTGGTGCAAAAATAATGGCGTAATAATGTCGTTTTTGGACATTAAAAAATACGTCAAAAAACGACATTATTACGTCATTATATTTGCACCAACCTAATACTTTCTTAATCATGGTTAACAATTGAAACCAAGCAATTACAATATTTTTCAAAATTGCTTCGATGTCGAAAGGTGAGATTATAAAATTCAGAATTTTATTATTTCTTAACTTGATATTTTGAGAGTTCAGGAGATATTTTTGGCACACCTTCTGGATTTTTTGAATGATTTAATTCCAGCTAAAGGCAGTAAACTCACTATGACGCAAAGGGTTGCTGTGTGTGAATGAAAATGACAAAAAGAAAACCGTACAAAAAAGAGTGAACAATAAAAAAGCAGGAATTAAGAAAACAGAAGATAACGATTGACAAAAAAAAACGGAAGTTCCACAAGCGAGAAGTGCGATAGAAGAAACTGTTAGCATAGAACTTACGGTTACATCTAGCCATTTCAACTGTAAAATGATGAGATCTTGCCGGCAATCTAGTGGTACGATTAAATTCAGAAAGCCTAATTACCAAAGGCGTAAGCTCATCAGAACAATTACCATGAAAATAATTAAGAGGCACGTTGGAGTAGTGAATAGCGAATTGAGGAATCGGAGAGCCGAGTTCGAATTCCGGTCGAAACCATTATATTCACTTACGTGCTAATACCCTTTGGAAAGGTATGAATCCTCCACCCAGCGATGGGTAAATAGCAGGACAGACTGGGTTCTATAGCCTTGGATGGCAACTGGACTAGCGCAGAAAAAAATGGCAACCTACTGCGGGGAAAAAATCTACCTCGTCAGTCATGTATCGAAAGATAAATGAATCCTAAGCGTGTATCTCGCATGGCACATACCTGACTTAGGAGGGACGGTGGATTGAGGAATCTATTTGAATCGATTATATTCGCACGTGTTAATACCCTTGGGAAAGGTATGAATCCTCTTCATCTCCCCCCCCCCAGCTATGGGTAAATAGCAGAACAGACTTAGTTCTCTAGCCTTGGATTGCAACTGGTCCACCGCAGAAAGAAATGGCAAACTACCGCGGGAAAAAATCTGCCTCGTCAGTCATGTATCAAAAGATACATGATCGCCTAAGCGTGTATTACATATAGCACATAATTGACTTTGAATCCATTCGAATCCATTACATTCACTTACGTGCTAGTACCCTTGGGAATGGTATGAATCCTCTTCTTCTCCCCCCCCCATCTATGGGTAAATAGTAGGACAGACTGGGTTCTATAGCCTTGGGTGGCAAGTGATCTAGAAGAAGGAAAACTCTGAATTTAAAACCTGATCCTCCAGGTTGGGGGTTGTTCAGTAGGCTAACAAATTAAAAACTGGCTTGTTATAAAAAGCGCAACGATATTTTTCGACCCTATGTTCCTCAAGGAATTTAAAAAGGCATAATATGTATTTAATGGAAAAGACACAGGGAAGCTACATCATGGCAGTGGAGAAATGACTGAAGCCGATAACATGGAACTTTCTTGTTTGGGGTTTTGTCAAGAATCTCTAAAGATATAACACAAGTTTGAGTTATTCAAGTTACATGTGTTTAAAGTAGATTCTGGTGACAGAGAAAATGGTTAGCGCCATACAGGGAACCAATATTCCCATTTGTAGATCCAGAAATTGATCCAATATAATTCTTCCGCTTCAAGTCAGCCGACTAACCAGACCAGAAAAGGGTTGTAAAAGCCGAACGGAAAAACAATGTGTTGTTTCGTTGGATGGCAATATTTCTGTCAAGACAGATAATTGTCATTTTATAATTATTTTAAAAAATATATTATTAGAAATAAAATTCTTGAGACGAAAAAAGCACCTCCTACTTCACAATAATGTTTGACAATCGACTGATTTATTGACTTATTGTCAATAATAATAATAATAATAATAACCTTGAAATCGAAATCTCAAAATGTGGCACATGGGAACATCAAAAATCCCTGTTGTAGTTGGAGCCCTCGGATTGATTGGAAAAGATTCCAGTAAACTCATTGAAGAGATTCCTGGCAGCCCAAAAAATGTTCTCGCAAGTAGAGCCTACACCTTGCGAAGGGCTTTATCTATGTAAAATATGTGTGTGTGTGTTTTGTTTTTGTTTTTTGGGTTTTTTTTTTTAATTGCTCAGCGGAAAATATCATGATGTCATTTCTGACTTTAGGTCTCAGGTTGGGACCCGGAAAGAAATAAATACACACTAGAAATCAAAGAAAATAATAATAATAATATTAATAAATAATAATAATAATAATAATAATGTGGGGGGGGGTAATTGCTCAGTGGAAAATATCATGATGTCATTTCTGACTTTAGTTCTCTGGTTGGAACCCGGAAAGAAATAAATACACACCAGAAATCAAAGAAAATAATAATAATATTAATAAATAATAATAATATTGTTTTCTGGTGGGTTTTTTTTTTAATTGCTCAGTGCTCAAATATCATGATGTCATTTCTGACTTTAGGTCTCAGGTTGGGGCCCGGAAAGAAATAAATACACACCAGAAATCAAAGAAAATAATAATAATAATAATATTAATAAATAATAATAATAATAATAATAATAATATTGTGGGGGGGGGTAATTGCTCAGTGGAAAATATCATGATGTCATTTCTGACTTTAGGTCTCTGGTTGGGACCCGGAAAGAAATAAATACACACCAGAAATCAAAGAAAATAATAATAATAATATTAATAAAATGTAAAATGTTTCAGTAATGACATAGGAATGGATTTCAAATGCAGAAATACACTCAATAGATTGAGATTTTGTCACAAAGATTAGGGAACTGGAACAGGAAGAAACCTTTAGGTACCAAGGAATTAGGGAAGGAGATGGAATACAGTATACCCAAATGAAGAATATAAAAAAAGTGTACTACAGGTGTGTGCATCTGGTGTTAAATACTGAGTTGAATTCACCAAACAAAATATCAGCCATAAACACTTTGCCTGTCCCAGCGGTGCAATACAATTTCAAAATCCTTAACTGGACCATAGTTGACATTAAGCGAAGGGACACCCAAACGAGAAAGCTTCTCACTTGCCACCGCATGTATCATCCTAAGGCTGATGTTTATTATCCGTATGTGCCCAGATCCGGAGGAGGCAGAGGATTAGTTCAACTAGATCTGCGTTACAAAACTACAACAATTGGCCTTCAAAGGTACCTCGAAACTACAGAAGACTAGATGTGCGTCAAAGAACATGAAAGAAGCAAGAAATTTATTCAGTAATAATTGAAGCCAACAAGTTCAAAATGGGGTTTCAAATGGATGTAGAAATGCAAGTAAAGCATAATATACCTACTAGAGCTGCAAAAACCTTAAAATAGAAAGCAAAGGCAAATGCAATCAACCAGATACAGAAACGATGGTAAGATAAGCCTCTTCATGGGCAATATTCTGCCCGTAGCAAACAAGCTGATGTAGACAAACCCCGTATTCATCAGTAGCTAAGTAGTGCGGGGTTAAAAGCTGGAACCGAGGGTTTTATTCTTGCTGCACATAACCAATCCTTACTAACAATATATTACCATGCACGCATACTAAAAATTATTATATTGTTAGCCCAAAATGCAGATTTTGTGATAAATATGTAGAAATAATTGACCATCTTGTATCAGGTTTCACGGTATTGGCACCCACTGAATATAAAACCCGGCACGACAGAATGGGCCAATATCTGCATTGGAAGATCTGCTACGGAAAGGAAACTGTAAGACATTGATATGAACACCATTCAGACCCAGTGACTGAGATAAAACCTGTAACAATTTTATGGGACTTTACAATACACACAGACGGAACAACCAAATTTACTTGCCCGGACATCAAGATCAGAGACCGCAAAAACAAAATGTGACTCCTTATTGATATGGCAGTCCCTGCAGATTGTAATGTATCTTTGAAGATCTCCAAAAAAATTATCAAAATACAAGGATCTTGAAATGGGAATCTGAAAAATGTGGCACATGAGGACATTAATAATTCCAGTAGTAGTTGGAGCACACGGATTGATTGGAGACGGTTCTGATAGACTTAATGAATGGATTCTCCAAACAAATAATAATAATATCTCTATTATCGACATGATCATGATCTGATAGAATCATATCAACAAAACAAAGATAAATTCTCCAGATATAAACATTTGAAAGTAGAAATTACAATAACGCGACATCTAAACACAACAGTTATTCCAGTACTTATAGGAGTAACCGAACTGATACCGAAGAATACTTATACGCACAAGAAAATCTCCGAAAACCTGTCATTATCTGAAATACAAACGATTGTGCTAATGAATACTATTCAAATAAAAAAAAAAACCTCTTTCAATCCATGATATTCAAATACTACGTAAGGAAAAGTTACTTTAGCTTAGGTTTCAGGTGACTGATTTGTATGTTTATTTTACGTCTTATTGACCGTCTGTAAGTTATTTAACGCTGATATATAATTTTGGATTGTAAGATTTTTTTTT
Organism: Acanthosepion pharaonis; assembly: GCA_903632075.3. Classification (NCBI taxonomy): domain Eukaryota; kingdom Metazoa; phylum Mollusca; class Cephalopoda; order Sepiida; family Sepiidae; genus Acanthosepion; species Acanthosepion pharaonis. Next base: position 329,080 of record CAHIKZ030001837.1, read on the forward strand.
CGTTTTGTGAGTAAATATCGTATTAAAATATTTCTGAGAACAGCAATGATTTTTTCCAGATAAAATGCCTAATATTTAACCCATAACTGGGAGGTAAAATCCGATTCATGTCTTTTCGCGCATAAGTGACTGTAACGAACCCGACTGGAATTCGAACTCTACTCTCCGAGTTCTCGTTGCGATCCAGGTCTTTAATAAAAGATGCGATAAGTGATTATATCAATCAGCAAACCAGAATAAATAAGTAAACATAAAACTGATTTGATCGTTTTATTTGTTTTATTTTTTGAAGATGAAAAAGAGTGAATAATAATAATAATAATAATAATATCGTCATGATCATTTTTTGATAAAATCATATCCGCAAAATAAATTGATAAATTCTCCACATACAAAAATTGGGAAGTAGAAATTACAAGAGTACCACATTTAAACACGACATTTACTCCAGTAGTTATAGGAGTGCTCGGAATGATTAAGACTAATAGCGATACACACAATATGGACATCTCAGGAAATCCGTCATTATCTGAAGTACAAAAGATTGTGTTAATAATTGCAGTACTCAGAAAAAAAAAATCTAATATGCCCAAGACCTGGAGAAAAAAAGAAAAAAAGAAAAAAAAAACTTTTATTTACTTTATGTCTCACGTGAACGGCTCGGTGAATTAATGCATCAAGACGCAAAAGAATTTTTTTCTTTTAAAATGGACGACAGGGGATTACAAGGAAATCGTATGAGCGGATTGCTATGCTGTACACAAAAGACTGCCTTAATGAATACCGCTCACATATTTAGGGAAAATTCTTTCGATAATATCCAAAGAAACCCTTTTATTTACTTGATGGAGGATTGTGTCAAACAGGAAATCACAATACTACCATTAATACTACTACTACTACTACTACTAATAATAATAATAATAATGGCCGCCAGGGTAACAAGCCAATCCCTGTTGCAGACGCCAGCTCAAACACATTTTTGTTTGTACTACACCCACACAGCCCTCATGTGGTTTATATTGCAACTACCTTGACCCAACCTTGGTGACAGTTTCTGGGAGAGAGCGCATTATCTGGCGAGATCAACAGTCTGAACAAGGCCAGTACACTCACACCCTCGGTAACGATGACTTGCGATTTTGTGCTTACCCAACCATTGATTGTTCCAAAACAGGTCCGTCCACCCTGGCAAGGATTGGGTCAACCTGTGATATTGGTGGGTTTTTTTTTTTTTTTTTCATGCTCTTTCCAAAATTACTACGCACTGGGATCGCTCCCCACTCCCAGGCCGGCAACATCAGCGCCTCGACGAATAGTGAAAGTAACTGTACATGCCAATGATCACAGGAGAACTAGCATTGAACAAACAGAAAGTCCTTTGAACAAGACCCGTATTCTTAAACGCAACCATCGATGACTCCCAAACAATTCCGTCTACCCAATTTCGCACACAAGGCTTCGATCAACCCGTAGTATGGTTTTCCAGGCCTTCTCCAGACAAATAACATCAAGAAGACACCTTCCTGATAAATCGACCATGGTGAGATTCGAACACGGGTCTCATGATAGGAAAGCAAACGCTCTAACCACTCGGTCACGTACCCAACAATAATAATAATACTAAAATATTGTGTCAGCCCAAAATGCAGATTCTGTGATAAATATCCAGAAACGATTGATCATCTTGTATCAGGTTGTACGGTGTTGGCACCCACTGAATATAAAACCCGACATGACAGAGTGGGCCAATATCTGCACTGGAAAATATGCAACTTCTACGGGAAGGAAACTGAAAGAAACTGGTATGAACACCACCCAGACCCGGTTACGGAGATAGGACCTGTTACAATTCTATGGGACTACACAATACACACTGACAGAACAATCAAGGCCAACCGGCCAGATATTGTTATTAAAGACCACAAACAAAAACTGTGCCTCCTTATTGATATGGCAGTCCCTGCTGACTGCAATGTATCTTTGAAGATATTCAAAAAGTTGTCAAAATACAAGGACCTTGAAATAGAAATCTCGAAAATGTGGCATATGGGAACATCAACAATCCCTGTTGTAGTTGGAGCCCTAGGACTGGTTGGAAAAGATTGCAGTAGACTAATTGAAGGGATTCCTGGAAGTCCATGCCTCAAGGAGATACAAAAAATTGTTCTGACAAGTACAGCCCACACTTTTACGAAGGGCTTTATCTATGTAATTTTTTTTTTTTTTTTTTTTCTGTCAGTGGAAAGTGTCATGACGCCATTTCTAACCTTAGGTCCCTGGACGGGACCCGGAAAGAAATGTGTAAACGCCAGGAATCAAAGAAAATAAAAATAATAATAATAATAATAATAGACCCAATAGATTCCTAAAAGATTTTAAGGAATATAAATGATATCTTAGAGACATGGGTCTGCAAATTTAATAATCACGCTTAATATAAGAATCTAAAAATAACAAAACTCAGAGAATGTAACCTTTAAAACAGCGTATAATAATACTACTACTACTACTAATAATAATAATTTTTATAATTATTATTATTATTGTTGTTGTTGTTGTTGTTGTTGTTATTGAGAAATTGTCCATAGACAAGGACCTGGAGATCGTGATTAACAGGATGTGGGGAATGAAGACTGAGACTGTACCAATAGTAATCGGAGCACTGGGCCTCGTGAGAAAAGGAATGGAGAATTTTACTAACAGTGTCACAGGTAACATCAACGTAGAAGTTGCCTTGAAGATCGCCCTAGAAGGATCATCCCATATACTAAGAAAAGTGCTATCAATTAAAGTAGAATTGCCCTATAGGGCCTAAGGACCATAGTTTAGACTCGGCTCTACAAGATACAAAGCAGGAAACATAACATCCACAAATAATAATAATAATAATAATAATACTAATAATACAAAACTTACAAAGACTTGTATTTTTTCAATATTTCTTTTACTCATTTACACTATTTACATTTGAACTATTGTCTTCATCGTTGTTATTGTTATCACAACGCTTCGGTCGTTCTTCCCTCCTTCATCAGGTCTACATATATTGAACTGGGTAGCCAACAGGGAATTCAGAAAGGTTTTTTTATTTAATCTAAAAGAAGTATACTGTTCTCGTTTAGTTCTTATATTTAGTACTGCTCAGTTATTGTACACACTGTTTCCAAGTACACACTGACCGGACGAGGTATTGAATTCACAATTACTATGTCACCGAAGGCTAGGTTATTGTCTCGTAGGACAAATCTCTGTGCTGAACTTGGAACCTTAAATCTAACCTGACTGCTAATTAGTGTTCTTGCTGCTGCCTGTCATGCTTGACTCCTGCTACTACTTCTACTGTTGAAGGCTTTCTGTCATTTGTTTTATTTTTTTCTTTATTAGCGGCTCCCATATTGTATTTATTTCTATACTAGACCTACTAAGGGGATCCTCACAGCCTAACGTACAACATTGTGCAAATTAATTAAAAGAAAACGAATAATTCAGTTATTATTTACTTTTTTCGTATTTTTCCAATGAAACGTGACCCATGCACATGTTAGTACTTTGTATGCCCATTGCACGAAGTTGTTTCTTGCAGATTGACCATAGATTCTCAATTGGATTTAAATCAGGCGAGTTTCCGGGTCAGTCTATAGTACTTTGATTTGCTCACTGGTAAGGCTTGCCATTGTGCAGTGTAACAATTTTCGTACGATTTCTTGGAGTAACGTTCATCGCAGACAATGGCCATAGGACAACTAATCGACAGTCGAGACAATAGTGTCTGGGCGTGATAAAAATCTGATGCAATCACGGATGACGTAATATTTTTCAAAGCCAAACAAATTTTATCATACACACCGAAAATAGATTCATATTACTGCACACCACTGGAAATGACCTAATGTGAGGAAAATATAGAAATCGATTACACCCTGTCACTCCAGTGGGTCTAAAACTGACCGTATGGTGAAAGAAAGGAAACGAAAGTGGTTGTTTGAATTAATTTTCACAAGGGCGTGTGCACTGATTCTTTCAGACGTTTTTTTTATACTTCTATGCAATTTTTAAACATAAGTTGAAGAAGACACTGTTGAAACGTTGCTGAACATTGTGGATTTTTTTATTTTTATTTTCTTAAATCTCGCTCTTCTCTAAACCTGAAAATATCGGAAGAGTTTCGTCAATCATTTTGTTTAATAATAATAAAAAAAATAAGTGCAGATAGAAATAGGAAAAATATGGCACTTAAAAACCAAAACTGTTCCTGGCGCGGTTGGAGCTCTGGGTCTGGTAAAGAAAGAAACTCAAGATCAAATCAACAAAATCCTTGGTGCACCATCTCTCTCTTTTTTTTATTTATTTTGTAAATAACTTTTTTCTGTTTAATTAAGTTGAAACAACAAAAATCACATCTTTCGTTTGCCCTAGGTCAAGGGTTATGAACCGGGATGTGATTATGAAAGAATTGCAAGTCAAAAGATTTTTTTTAAATAATAATAATAAATTCTATGGAATTTCTGTGTTCAGACTGACAAAGAAAATACAAGAAAATCGACCAGAAATGCTCTTAAAAAATCATGTTGAAAAAAGACATGTCTGCTAACAGATGCTGCAGTCGCACTCGGACAAAAAAACATAACTTTGAATACGGTTGAGAAACTAAGTAAATATAAAGACACTATTTACATTATTCGGACTATTGTCCTCATCTTTTCTCGCCATATTTATTACAACGTTTCAGCCCTTCAGTATCTGTCTATATTTCTGAGATGGATTATTATTATGTACATTATTTACATTATTCGGACTATTGTCCTCATCTTTGTTGCCATATTTATCACAGCGTTTCAGCCCTTCAGCATCTGTCTATATTTCTAAGATGTGGTATTATGTACACTATTTATATTATTCGGACTATTGTCCTCATCTTTGTTGCCATATTTATTACAACGTTTCGGCCATTCAGTATCTGTCAATATTTCTGAGATGAGGTATCATGTACAGTATTTACATTAGTCGGACTATTGTCCTCATCTTTCTCGCCATATTTATTACAATGTTTCAGCCCTTCAGCATCTGTCTATATTTCTGAGATGAATATTATGTACATTATTTACATTATTCGGACTATTGTCCTCATCTTTGTTGCCATATTTTATCGAAGACAGCGTTTCAGCCCTTCAGCATCTGTCTATATTTCTAAGATGTGGTATTATGTACACTATTTATATTATTCGGACTATTGTCCTCATCTTTGTTGCCATATTTATTACAACGTTTCGGCCATTCAGTATCTGTCAATATTTCTGAGATGAGGTATCATGTACAGTATTTACATTAGTCGGACTATTGTCCTCATCTTTCTCGCCATATTTATTACAATGTTTCAGCCCTTCAGCATCTGTGTATATTTCTGAGATGAGGTATTATGTACATTATTTACATTATTCGGACTATTGTCCTCATCTTTGTTGCCATATTTATCACAGCGTTTCAGCCCTTCAGCATCTGTCTATATTTCTAAGATGTGGTATTATGTACACTATTTATATTATTCGGACTATTGTCCTCATCTTTGTTGCCATATTTATTACAACGTTTCGGCCATTCAGTATCTGTCAATATTTCTGAGATGAGGTATCATGTACAGTATTTACATTAGTCGGACTATTGTCCTCATCTTTCTCGCCATATTTATTACAATGTTTCAGCCCTTCAGCATCTGTCTATATTTCTGAGATGAGGTATTATGTACATTATTTACATTATTCGGACTATTGTCCTCATCTTTGTTGCCATATTTATTACAACGTTTCGGCCCTTCAGTATCTGCCTATATTTCTAAGATGTGGTATTATGTACACTATTTATATTATTCGGACTATTGTCCTCATCTTTGTTGCCATATTTATTACAACGTTTCGGCCATTCAGTATCTGTCAATATTTCTGAGATGAGGTATCATGTACAGTATTTACATTAGTCGGACTATTGTCCTCATCTTTCTCGCCATATTTATTACAATGTTTCAGCCCTTCAGCATCTGTGTATATTTCTGAGATGAGTTGGAATGTACACTATTTACATTATTCGGACTATTGTCCTCGTCTTTGTTGCAAACATATTTTTACACACACACACACACACACACACACACACATATATATATATTATATATATATATATATATATATATATATATATATTTGGTTGAATAATCGAGACATATGTCTATTTATTTATATTTTAATCCTCTCAAATTCACAAATCAATTTCTTGGTGTTGTTACAAAACTGATCGAGAAAGATATCTTAGTTTTGATTATTTCTTTTATTTTGTATCTCATCTAAGATCATCTTCGGGGAGAATTGCCAAAACACACAATTAATGCAATTAACAGTTGCGATTTTTTTGTAAATGTATTTGTTCATCACTGCTGTAGCCAGGTATCGTACTCAGGTTCAAGGTCAACTCACTGGATCCAACCAACGCTTTTATCCACTGCTTCATATGTCCTTGATGACATCAGTGTATAAATTTTTGGCACTTATAAACTAATGTCTCAGTAACCATTTTTTGACCACAGCTTATATTGCAATTGTGTTGCTTTTCTCTAGCACTCGTATTACTGGTTCCCATATTGTATTCATTTCTATGATTGGCTGGCTCAGGAGATTTTTGTGGCCTAGCATATGTGCTGATTACTTATTCTTTGGACTAAATAAAGATTTCAGTTAGAAAATTCACTTATCCTAAGAACACCGCAGCGTACAACGGCCGAAATGTTGTGGATATGTTCAATAAAGATGAGGACAACAGTCTGATCAATGTTAATAATGTACATATTTTTTTGTCTCACATTCTAGCCTGAGAAAACGAGACTAAAAATTTTCTACTTTGTATCTTCATCTCCAATTCGATTTAGGTTACTATTATAATATCCTACAAAAATACACATGCACACACACACACACACACACGCACAAACACACACACACACACACACACACACATACATATATAACGCCTTCATCCACAGATAACGCCTTTATCCACTGTGCTATGTGTCCTTGAGGACACGTGGCCCAGTGGATAAAGGCGTTAGTTAGATCCAGTGGCAGGAGTCAAAGAGTGTGAGTTCAATACCCGTTTAAGGCAGTGGAGAACTTGGAGAGGGGAATTAACAGGAGATAACTGACAACTGACATCCATTAAACATGGCACGAGGAACTAGAACAGTTTAGCTAAAGGGCTCAGTTCGAGATTCCAACCACCTCAAGAAAACCGGAGTGTACATCGCCCGAAACTTTGTGATAAATATGGCGACAAAGATGAGGACGATAATCCGAAAAATGTAGATTATATATATATATATATATATATATAAATGTAAATAGTATATATGTATATATATAATCATATTAAATATAAGAATTTTTTTTTAATTTTTCAATCAAATCTAAAAAGCAAATTATTTGCCCCGTTTATCGAGACGCCAGCGCCATTGTGATTTCTCTTTTCTATTCCACGTTCGTTCTTCGCCTGCCACTTACAGGACTTCCTTGCAGTAGTGAGGTGGGGTGGTTTCTAAACGACAGCTAATATTATGTCCACCCACTTCATACAAAGAACGAACAATCTTGACTATTTCGTCGCTTTCATCTCGTCTCAAAGTACGTTTCGTTAGTCATTTCGGATTTTTGACTCAACCCTCCTTATATCAACAACGCCATCTCTCGCCTTCACCGTTTCATGACTTGTTTATTTATTCATTAAATTGAGATTCTTTCGGTGGTGCCTACCTTCGCCTGCGATTCTTTAACCCATTCGTTGTTATTTGGTGAAAGTTACGCTAAGCGTTGTGCCCAACAAATCTACACATATATATATATTTATCTATGTATGTGTGTTAGATAGATAGATAGATAGATAGATAGATAGATAGATAGATAGATAGATAGATAGATAGATAGATAGATAGATATGAATAAGACTGAGATAGATAGATAGATAGATAGATAGATAGATAGATAGATAGATGATAGATAGATAGGAACAGATAGATAGATAGATAGATAGATAGATAGATAGAGATAGATAGATAGATAGATAGATATGAACAGACTGAGATAATAGATAGATAGATATGAACAGACTGAGATAGATAGATAGATACATAGATACATATAGATATTAACAGACTGAGATAATAGATAGATAGATATGAACAGACTGAGATAATAGATAGATAGATAGATAGATAGATAGATAGATAGATAGGAACAGACTTAGATAGATAGATAGATATGAACAGACTTAGATAGATAGATAGATAGATAGATAGATAGATAGATAGATAGATAGATAGATAGATAGATAGATAGGAACAGACTTAGATAGATAGATAGATATGAACAGACTGAGATAATAGATAGATAGATATGAACAGACTGAGATAGATAGATAGATACATAGATATTAACAGACTGAGATAATAGATAGATAGATAGATAGATAGATAGATAGATAGATAGATAGATAGATAGATAGATAGATTTGAAAGGACTCAATGTTATTGGTTTCCATATTTTTGTTTCGTTTCGTTTTCTTTAGCTCCGTTTCGGTTGAAATTATTCTTTATTTATACACTTTTTATTTTATTTTCTTATTTTTCACATTTGTTTTTTTGTTTGGTTTGGTTTGGTTTGGTTTTGTTTTTTGTTTGTTTGTTTTTTTTTTTTTGCCATTCCTCGTCTTGTAGTTTTGAGAAACAAGAAAGAGAAAACATTCATTACTTTCCACTGAACAGACGGTCCTGTCCTGTTTTCTCTGCCCAGACCAAACAAACACTGATTCTTACTTGACCATTACTTGTCATCTGTCCCAGCCACCATAGCTCAGTTTGTTCAAACACGAAACTCAAACAAAAATGTAATGATCTCTGACCTTCCAAAGTCATCCAGACGAGACTTTTCCTTTTTTTTTTTTTTTTTTTTTTTGTAATTCGAAAATAAAGTATCTTTTTATATTCTACGAATTATTCAGATAATATGGGAGTAGTAATGTTCGAGCAAGGAATACTTGCCTCCGGGAACATATGTAAAGGGCCGCCAATTTTCGTCTGGCGAGAAAAGTTCTTCTATAGTTTTCAAGTTTTGCCATCATTTTCCAGCCTTGAATTAAAAGCCTTGTGTGTGATGAATTAGTTTCCCACTCTGCAGCCTCTTTCCCCCCGCAGAAAATTCCATTCGGTCTGTTTCTTTCCAAGAATCGTTGCATTGTAGAACAGTCTCCCAAAATGCTTTCCTGATCGCTACAATCTTAACCACTTCAAGTCTCGGGTCAAATGTCATCTACTTTCAACAACATCATTCAGTAATCTTCTACCTTGAGTGTCTCTTGGGCCTGATTTTAGGGGAGTAACAGTAGAAGTCATGCCACGTTCACATGGTCAGTTCATCTTCATTCCCTTCGTGTTTCAGTGGTAAGAAGGGAATGTGGCATAAGGCCGAAAGTATGGGGCACCCAGTGAGGATCGAACTCACCATTCAGTCGTAATCGTTCCAGCGAGACAAGCTTGCTAACCATTACACTACTCGAGGTACCCTTGATGATTTTCTAAGCGTTGCTTATATGTGACACAAGGCCGCAAGTATGGGGCACCCAGTGAGGATCGAACTCACTCCTCAGTCGTAATTGTTCTAGCGAGACAAGCTTGCTGACCATTACACCACACCGAGAAAATAGCATTGCTTATATGTGGCACAAGGCCAAAAGTATGGGACGCCCAGTGATTATCGAACTTACTACTCAGTCGTAATTGTTCTCGCAAGACAAGCTTGTTAACCATTACATCATGTCAAGATGCCCCCATGTAAATGCATATGTACTAATATGGAAAGAATGATGATTTGCAAGAATATATATGTATATTATTTGGAATGCACCTTTTGAGTTGGACAATCTTGGAAAAGAGAGGGAATTAATTTTGACTTATGGTGAGAGGGGGTTTTGGCCGAAAAGGTTGGGAACCGTTGCTTTAGCTGTTACATTGAAAGATAAAGTTACTCGATGATATTTATTTTAAAAATGACTTTTATATTATGTAAATTAGTTCCAGTTGCACATTCATGAATATTAGGACATTATTTTTTACCTGGGTGAAGGGGTAACTGATTATTTGTTATTGCCATTCAGAGGGTGATAACTCGTAAAACATATAGTAAAATATTTCAGGGATTTAATTTGCAAATTGGGGAAAAAAGGAAAATGCCCCCCCCTCTCTCATTCTCGGGCTCTGAGAATCGTTATTACGTTACTGAGATGATTATCATTATATTTGTTATTTTGATCATCGTAGTCTATGAGATACGTTTATTGGCCTCTATGGATTGAGTGAAATTCTGATATTGCTATCATTTCATACATTATTATTGTGGAATAATTGGCCATGGTTATGTGTAATTGACAAAATTACCAATAAACAATAGGAAACGAATGAAAAAGAATATGCCAAAATAACACTAAGTAAACGAAACACACACACACACACACACATAGACACACACACACACACATAGACACACACACACACACATAGACACACACACACACACACACATGGACACACACATATATATATATTTATATATATACATAAATATGTGTGTGTGTGCGTGTGTGTGTGTGTGGAGTTAACCTTCAAGAGAGGACATTTAACGTAGACCTGTTTAACAGGTGTAATATTGGAAGAATCGAGTCTTTTCTCATATAGTCTCAGTTACGGTGGACTGGTCATGTCTTGAGAATGTCTGATGACAGGATAGCCAAGATCCTAATGTACAGCCAGTTAGATCAGGGCTAGAGGAATGTAGGACGCCTATGGGTAAGATACAAAGACAAGCTGAAAAGCAACTTGTCAGCAGTCAATATACCACGTAACACTCTTGAGCACTTAGCCTTGGTGCGGGTAGAATGGAGATTACCGTGTTTTAATGGACTCTGCTTGTCTGAATCATCTTCAAGAACCGAGAGCAAGATCTAACAGGTCAGCCAATCTAACAGTGATCTCATCTCACAATCCTCACTCTTGCTCCATATGTGGCCTCCTTTGTAAATCACTAGCGGGTCTTAAGTGCCACTTAAGATTATCGCACAAAATTTCATAACTGAATCAACTAAGCTGTCAGATCCTCATACGTCGAAAACCGACGGGAGAGTCCCTTATTATTATATATTATATATTATATATTATTATTATATATATATTATAAATTATATGTGTGTGTGTGTGTGTGTGTGTGTGTGTGTGTGTGAAGATGTGTGTGTGTGTGTGTGTAAATTGAAACCAAACTTCAATAAAATCAAATTATGAATACTCAAATGTTTAGAAAAAATATATGCAATAGATAGTATTTTAAATGTTAGCGCTTGTCATCAAGAGTTTTTCCTTTATGATAGCAAATAACCAAGCCCGGAATTGGGAATACAGCATACCTAGTTAAAATTAAACAATAATGTCCGTGTCTTATTTGCCATGACAGAGCTTTCTATATATATATATATAAAAATATAATCTTCGGATATATCATATATTTATTTTTGTCCTTCACAACCATGAACACTAAATATCTACTTTATATTTAACAATATTTTGATGATGACATTATGCTATGTCGAAAGTATTTCGGAATAAACACAATATGAGCCAACTTTTTGTTTTGCCTCTCGTTTTTAACAACCGCACAAAAAGCTTATTGGAGAATATATAAAAAGATCTTTCGAAAATAAGTAGACAGAACGTGTCTATAAATTATTTAATAAACCTGTCTGAATATATATATATATATATATATATATATATATATATATAATCAACGACGAAATTATTCTTACACTCATCAATTTTGAATATTAATCATCCATTTCTGAGAAACTAATGCCCGTATGATACCAGACCTTTTATATGTTAATAAGCACAAAAAGTAACATAAAACTCAATTTTCAGAACAATATGTTAAATACAAATTTGACAGGCGAATTATAAAAAATAGGAATAGACAAAATTATTCGTCTAGTACAAAATATAGTTTTAAATTCATGCAAGTAATTTACATAATTATTTTATCGATGAAGACTTCTAGACTATTCATTCAGTTGAATATTTTTGATAATTCCAGCAAAGAATATCACGTGGTGCATAGAGTGTCATCATTGTTATTCTTACGTTAACAACACGATGGAGAAGACAAAGAAGCTTAGCGTTGACTTGAAACAGAGAATTATTAACTTCCACAACTAGTTACAGCTCTATTTCAAACCGGTTAGCTATCCCTAGATGTACGGTACAGTCCGTCATAAAGAAGTTTAAACAGTTTGGTATGACAGAGAATCTACTTGGGTGTGGAAGAAAACCCAAATTGTCACCGAGAACTGCACTAAAACTGTGTCGTAATATTAATATAAACCCAAGAGTTGTTTTGAAAGACATCGCCAAGAGTTTGGATACGATGGATATTTATTTACATAATAGTTACTAATCTTTCAAGTAAGTAATCAAAACATTGTTTAAATAGAAATGGATTGTATGGAAATTTGACCACGACGAAATATTCTTCAATAACCATATCACATTGTTTGCTAAGTTTAATTTTGCCAAAACATTCTTGGACAAAGATAATTGCTATTAAAACATTTTAATGAGGGGATGAAACAAAAATTGATTTTTTTTTGTATATAAATAATGATGTACAGAGATTTGGCGCAATAAAAGATGAGGCAAGATGATTATCCCAAACAAACGTCTGAATCAGTGGCTTGAAAAGAAAAGAAGATTACAGTTCTTCCATGGCCTTCAATGAGTCCTGACTTGAATCCTATTGAAAATCTATGGCAGGAACTGAAAATTCGAATAAAATCGTCGGTCACAAAAAAAAACCTCAGGAATTAGTGTTTTAATGAAAACCATTGAAGAATGGAAGAAAATCCTAGAAAAGAGTTGTTCAAATCTCATCAAACTTTAGAAAACGAAAAAGCAAGCATACACATAGTCACAACACTATCAACAAAAATTCCTCAAAGACACATGGTACAGTGGATAAAGGCGTTAGTGAGATCCAGTGACATGACCCAAAGATTTGTGAGTTCAATACCTGGTTAAGGCGGTGGAGAACTTGGAAAGGGGAATTAACAGGAGATAACCGATAACTGACATCCATTAGACATGGCACGTGGAACTAGAACAGTCTACCCTAGCGAGCGAAATAAAGGATCAGTTCGACATTCCAATCACCTGAAGAAGGCCGGAGCGTACAATGTCCGAAAGGTTGTGATAAACCTGCTTTTTTTATTTTAATGATGAGTGATTCAAAACTCTGAAACCTTTATTTTATTGGCATTTTACGTTTTACGCTAGGTTCTTCTCTTGGTAGAATGTATTGAATGGAGATCTTATTAAGTTTTGCTTTATTTTTAATAGATAAGAGCTTCAAGAATCTAAAATTCTTATTTTCGCAGTTAAATACGCGTATTGTCAACAGGTAGATGGCGTCAGGCGGACAACGAAAATCTTTCCCAATGCTGTTTTTTTTTTTAAATCTGGAAACGCTCAAATATTTTCCCATGTCATTTAATGGTAATTACTTTTTCGTTTTACAGCATTTCGGATTTCGAAATATTTCATCGGAACGTTTTCGGAAAACGAGGGAACCTGTATATACCCAAAGCACGCACGAGCGCGCGGGTGTTTGCGTGTATATGTGTGTTTCTGTGTCTGTAAGAGAGATAGGTTTCTGAAAACATTGGATAGGTCCTATCTATCTAAAAATCTACAGAAAAACACATATCAAAAGGGGCCTTTTATTCCCGCCTCGCTACAGAAAATAAATGGAGAAAGGAAACGAGTCGACTCAAATTACACACGTCACCGGCAAACTCTGAAAACTTAATAGACGCACAAACAATACATGAAAAACAATGCCATGACTTTTTTGTATTTGAATCCAGTGGCGCGTAGGGAGACACATTGACTGATTGACAAGACGAAGGGGTTTATATTTACATCGTCTGGAGGACATTTTACAAGGGCATGAGTGTTTAAAACCAAGAAGGCTGTAAGGATTGATTTACTCGATAATAGTTCAAAAACAGCTTCTTTTTTTTTTCTTTTTTTTTTCTTTTTTTTTCTTTTTTTTTTTCTTTTTATTTGTTTGTTTGTTTCGTTAAATCAAATCTCGAAGCTGAAACTAACCGACAACGATTAGTGTCGTTATTAATGGAATAAAAAGTTTGTCATTATTGCTTAAATCTTTCCAACTGTTCTCTTAATGTCTTCAAATATCTGTTGGCCCAAACACGGGTAATTATCTTGGCCGTAATTCGATAATATACATGCATACCTGGGCTCGATCCTTCCGGAAATGGAAATGAAATCACTAATAGATAGATAGATAGATAGATAATAGATAGATGGGGGATGAAAAAAAAATTGATAGATAGATAGATAGATAGATAGATAGATAGATATAAGATATTTGAGATAATGAGGGAAGAGAATGAATGATTTGAGATAGATAGATAGATAGATAGATAGATAGAAGATAGATAGATAGAATAGAAAGAATGAGATAGATTAAGGAGAGAATGAATTAGACTGAGATCAGATAGATAGATAGATAGAATTAAATAGATAGATAGATAGATAGATAGATAGATAGATAGAAGGAATTTGAGATAGAAGAGAGAGATGCGGGGAGATAATGAACAGACTGGGATAGATAGATAGATAGATAGATAGATAGATAGATAAGATAGATAGATAGATAGATAGATAGATAGATTAGATAGATAGACAAGATAGATAATAAGAACAGACTGGGATAGATAGATAGATAGATAGATAGATAGATAGATAGATAGATAGATAGATAGATAGATAGATAGAAGGGATAGATAGAAAGAAAAAACATAGATAATGAAAGAGAGGATAGATAGATAGATAGAAATGATAGATAGATAGATAGATAGATAGATAGATAGATAGATAGATATGATTTGCGGATAGATAAAAGAATGGATAGATAGATAGATAGATAGATAGATAGATAGATAGATAGATAGATAGATAGATAGATAGATAGATAGATAGATAGAGAGATAGAGATAGATATGGGGAGATATGAACAGACTGGGATAGATAGATAGATAGATAGATAGATAGATAGATAGATAGATAGATAGATAGATAGCGGGGGAGATAATAAAAGACTAAAATAGATAGATAGATAGATAGATAGATAGAAATAGATAGATAGATAGATAGATAGAAAGATGAATGAGATAGATAGAGGGATAGATATGAAGATATGAGATAGATAGATAGATAGATAGATAGATAGATAGATAGATAGATAGATAGATAGATAGATATGAGAGATAGATAGATAGAATAGATGGAATAATAGATAGATAGATAGATAGATAGATAGATAGATAGATAGATAGAAAGATAGATAGATAGAGAGAGAATAGGGGATGAATGAACAGATGGGATAGATAGATAGATAGATAGATAGATAGATAGATAGATAGATAGATAGATAGATAGATAATGAATAGACTGGGATAGATAGATAGATAGATAGATAGATAGATAGATAGATAGATAGATAGATAGATAGATAGATAGATAGAATGAGATGACAGAAAGATAGATACGGGGAGATAATGAACAGACTGGGATAGATAGATAGATAGATAGATAGATAGATAGATAGATAGATAGATAGATAGATGATAGATAGATAATGAACAGACGGGGATAGATAGATAGATAGATAGATAGATAGATAGATAGATAGATAGATAGATAGATAGATAGATAGATAGAATGATAGACAGAGAGAGAGAGAGATCAGATAGGGATAGATAATGAACAGACTGAGATAGATAGATAGATAGATAGATAGATAGATAGATAGATAGATAGATAGATAGATAGATAGATAGATAGATAGATAGATAATGAACAGACTGGGATAGATAGATAGATAGATAGATAGATAGATAGATAGATAGATAGATAGATAGAATGAGATAGATAGAGGGAGAGAATGAATAGACTGAGATAGATAGATAGATAGATAGATAGATAGATAGATAGATAGATAGATAGATAGAATGAGATAGATAGAGGGAGAGAATGAATAGACTGAGATAGATAGATAGATAGATAGATAGATAGATAGATAGATAGATAGATAGATAGATAGATAGAATGAGATACACAGAGAGAGAGATGCGGGGATATAATGAACAGACTGGGATAGATAGATAGATAGATAGATAGATAGATAGATAGATAGATAGATAGATAGATAGATAGAATGAGATACACAGAAAGAGAGATGCGGGGAGATAATGAACAGACTGGGATAGATAGATAGATAGATAGATAGATAGATAGATAGATAGATAGATAGATAGAATGAGATACACAGAAAGAGAGATGCGGGGAGATAATGAACAGACTGGGATAGATTGATAGATAGATAGATAGATAGATAGATAGATAGATAGATAGATAGATAGATAGATAGATAGATAGATAGATGCGGGGAGATAATGAACAGACTGGGATAGATAGATAGATAGATAGATAAATAGATAGATAGATAGATAGATAGATAGATAGATAGATAGATAGATAGAATGAGATACAGAGAGAGAGAGATGCGGGGAGATAATGAACAGACTGGGATAGATAGATAGATAGATAGATAGATAGATAGATAGATAGATAGATAGATAGATAGATAGGGAGATAGATGAACAGACTGGGATAGATAGATAGATAGATAGATAGATAGATAGATAGATAGATAGATAGATAGATAGAATGAGATGCACAGAGAGAGATAGATGCGGGAGATAATGAACAGACTGGGATAGATAGATAGATAGATAGATAGATAGATAGATAGATAGATAGATAGAATGAGATATGAGAGAGAGAGAGAGATAGATAGAGATAGATAGATGCGGGGAGATAATGAACAGACTGGGATAGATAGATAGATAGATAGATAGATAGATAGATAGATAGAAATACACAGAGAGAGAGATGCGGGGAGATAATGAACAGACTGAGATAGATAGATAGATAGATAGATAGATAGATAGATAGATAGATAGATAGATAGATGCGGGGAGATAATGAACAGACTGGGATAGATAGATAGATAGATAGATAGATAGATAGATAGATAGATAGATAGATAGATAGATGCGGGGAGATAATGAACAGACTAGGATAGATAGATAGATAGATAGATAGATAGATAGATAGATAGATAGATAGATAGATAGAATGAGATACAGCGAGAGAGAGAGAGAGAGAGAGAGAGAAAGATGCGGGGAGATAATGAACAGACTGGGATAGATAGATAGATAGATAGATAGATAGATATGGATATGGATATGTCATGAAAGATTTCTTTCATGTTGCGTATGTATAATATGCTAAACAGATTTGTCTGAGGTCACTAAAATTTGTTAGTATGTGTTTTATTGTGTATAGTATTTTGGTATGCTGTATAGATTGTATGTGGTTCTTGTTTTCGAATATAAGAATGTGTTATCATGGAGTGTCCAATATGATGTCTGGACGTTATTACTTCATCTTTCCTTGTTTTTAGTGTTTGATGTCATTCTTCTATTCTATGTTTGATGTTGTATAATTTGTCGTTTGGGCAGCCGGGCCATAGTTTATGCTCTTTCCTTTTTTTATAAATGTGTTAATGGTTGATCTGAGGTCTGTGTAGGGGATCTTGGTGTTTGAATTATATTCCCTAATTCATAAAGTGGTTGTGAAGCGCTTTCAAAGTACTTCTGGAACAAGGGTACGGTTTAAAAGCACTACGCAACCATTTTACCACCAACGCCTTGAGGACACATGGCCCAGTAGATAAAGGAGTTCGTTAGATCCAGTGACTGGACCTAAATACCACGTTACAACACTGATGAATCAAAACTTAAGAGTGGAGTTAAAGGGAAATAACTGAGACATCCTGAAGAGGCATGGCACATGGAAGTAGGACAATCTACCCCGGTAGACGAAATAAAGGGTTCGATTCGAAATTCCAGTCATATGAAGAAAGCCGGAGTATACAATGATCGAAACGTTGTGAATATAGCAGTGAAGGTGAGGATAACAGTCTGAATAATGTAAATAATGCAATTAATCATAATACCTCATCTCATAGATCCAATTCCCTAAAGAAGACCAGAGTGTACAACGGCCGAAACGTTATGAATATGGCAATGAAGATGAGGATAATAGTCCGAATAATGTAACTAATGCAAGTAATCATAATACCTCATCTGAGAGATATAGACAGATATATAGAGAGACATAGACATAAAGGCCGGAGCGTACAACGGCCGAAACGTTGTGAATATGGCAATGAAGATGAGGATAACAGTCCGAATAATGTAAATAATGCAAGTAATCATAATACCTTATCTCAGAGATTTAGACAGATATATAGAGAGACATAGACATAAAGGCCGGAAACTAAAACGGCCGAAATGTTGTGAATATGGCAATGAAGATGAGGATAACAGTCTGAATAGTGTAAATAATGTAAGTAATAATATTCCTCATCTCAAAGCTATAGACTGATATTGAGAAAAGAAGGTTTAGAGAACTTAACACTCACAAGACATACTGAAAGCAAGAGAAGCAGGCAGAAACAACGAGTAAACGAATGACAGACCTGGAACAAAGAATGATGTTAAAGTGTCAATAGTTACTTGACGTTGTGGAGAGCCATAGCTACATCATCCTGAAAACACAGAACATATAAGTAGAAGACGGCAAAAGGTATGTGGATGTGTCCTTGTAAGTTGGCCTGTATGTTTGTGTACAAGTTACTCAATGTATCTGTACCGTAATTCCCCATGTATAATACGCCATCATCCATAATTCGCACCCCTAATATTATGCTGAAGGTGTGGGAAACTGCTTCTACTCACGCATAATACGCATCCCTTGTTTGGTAATCAAACCATATAAATTGTACCTCTTCGATTTCATTACGGCCAGCGTGACAAATATCGTATGTTTGTGGTGAGTAGTCATTTCACAACTGAAATCAACCGATGAAGCGGCAATTTTTGAAGGTTTTTTGTAGCTGTGCATAATGCGCACACCTAATTTTGCTTATTACTTTTTATAAGAAAAAGAAAGGTGACAGGTAAATCTACGAGATAGCGTGGTTGTAGTAAAACCAATGTATGTAGTGGGTTTAGTATCAAAGAATTTAAGACCTGCTTCTGCTATTCCGCTTCCACTATCGTCGCATAGCAAGCTTCTATGTAAACAAAACAGTATGTCATCATTGACGGTGAGCATCTCTGTTGTAATGTTCATATAACTACTCTGATGATGGCTCCTGTGAGCTAAAAGCTTAGATCGACGATAAATATAATATAGAAATATTCAAATGTTGGACAGCTTTGTCTTTATTTACACTTGAAACTAAAGTCATTATATAACGCTTATAAAGGCTCATGATAAAACATTGTAGATATTCGTTGTCTATTATATTTAACAATATATGTTTGAATATATATATGTGTGTGTGTGTGTGTATATATATATATATATATATATATATATATATATATATATGGTCGATTGGTTGGAACGTTCGCTTTCTCACCATGAGACCCATGTTCGAATCTCACGATGGTCGATTTATCAGAAAGGCGAATTCCTGATGTTATCAAAATGGACGTGCAGCACCTTTAGAAAGTGCCTGAAAACCACACTACGGGTTGATCCAAGCCTTGTGAGTGAAATTGGGTAGACGGAACTGTTGTGGGGTGTCACTAGTGGCCGAGGGCTTGAGCGTGCTGGCCTTGTTCAAATTGTCGATTAGGCTAGATAACACGCTTTCTCCCAGAAACTGTAAGTAAGGTCTGCAGTATAAACCATAGGATGCTGAGTAAACAGAAATGTGCCTGAGCGAGCGCCTGCAATATGGATTGGCTAGCCGCTCTAGTAGACGGGTATCCTCGAATACGAGTGGCCAGCTATTATCTATCTCTCTCTCTCTACATATATATATATATATATATATATATATATATATAGTTTTAAAAACAAGGAAACCATTGATTTTAATTTTAAAAGTCTCTAGGGCCCTTTCAGCCAACATCTCATCAGGAGACAATCGTTGGATTAGCGAAAAGAATATTAACGATATTGAAGAGCAAAAAAAAGAGGGGGAAACACACTAAAATAACAAACAATTATATATACTTGTAACGAGGGAAGGGATCGTGTAAATAAATTAGCGAGGGACAGTTAAAATAAAATATCCCCCAACAGATTCAGAGACCTTATAAATTCTTTCTGCCGGCAGAGAGAAGGTTTTTTTTAATGCTATACAGACCGATTCCAAAATCTTCAAATGATTATTGGAATCGGCTGTATGAATAATTTTAAACCACTCTTTTTTATACAACTTGGCACAAGCTATATTCTCAACTAAATGTTGAGCAATAGCCGATTCCATATTCATGGGGGGAAGATAGCATATTCTATCTATCTTACCAAGTCGTATTTTGGAAGGCACGTGCTGATTAATTCTAGTTTCCAAATGCAAGGTTGTACACCCCCACATAACCAGCAGCACACTGGCAATTAAATTCATATACTAAATTACTCAATTTGATGTAGGGCAATACATCCTTGCGAAAAGACGGAAACGCAGACCTAGTTTGAAAATGCTAAAAAGCAACTGATGGGAAACAACCGGAAACCGACTTGCTAACCTGCTTAATTAAGCCCTGACCCCTATCCCCAATCCAGGGAATCTTCAAATAAACCGGACATTTAGAACGCCCCTGGATTTTAGGGGAATGAAATTCCTTAGTCTTCTTACTAATAATATAGTCAATAAGGGCCTCCGGATAGCCGTTACTAAGGAAAATCTCCCTAATGTTCCCAAATTCACGGTCCAATCTAATAGGAGAACACATTTTTAAGCGCTCTATACACCAAGGTTTTAACAAGATTAATTTTCCTTGATGCAGGAGCAAATGAACGCCAATTCAAATAAAGTCCCGTAAAGGTGAGTTTACGATAGATGCTAGTAATAAAACCACCTCTACTGCGTTCAACAAAAACGTCCAAAAAAGGCAGACATTTCTCCTTCTCCCCTTCCATAGTGAAAGACAAACCATTGTGTAAGGAGTTGAGCTCATTAAAGAACTCAACAGCCTCACTTTCATTAGAGAAAGTTGCAAAAGTGTCATCGACATATCTAACGTAAACAAACGGTTTAGACACTTTGCCGAAAAGTAACATCTCATGGTAACCCACAAAAATGTCAGCCAATGCAGGGCCAAGGGGACTGCCCATCTGGACCCCATCCACTTGACTATACATAATATTGTCAAAACTGAACTCCACCGAACTAGTACATAGTATCATGAGTTATATATATATATCATTAGGAAAAGGAGGTGGAGCAATGTTACCTTCGTATAAAAAGTCTGCACAGATATCAATAGTTTCCCTCAATGGTACATTGGTAAATAGACTGGACACATCAAAAGAACACATAAAATCAGTATCAGGGCAAGACTGTATGGCCTGTAGGCGTTCAACAAACGTGAACGAATCAGGTATACAAATTTAGCAAAAAATGTTTGGACCGGTTGTATGACCTGCAAGAAGCCATTGAGCCAGAGAATGTTGGGATGAACCAATCATTGAAAGTATTGGTCTCAATGGAACGTCCTTCTTATGATATTTATTGATATTTTTTTATTCAAGATGAGATTAATAAGTCGCTGAAGCAACTTGAATTTTATATTAACTTTAGACATGGTTGTCTATTTAAAGTTAAAAGTTTTTTGTCCTTCTTTGACTTTTTTTCGTTTCTGTAAATATTTGGCTAATGGTGATGCAATGAAAAAAACAACGTGTTAACACGAATTTGAAAAACAAAACATTGCTTATTCGCTCCAGATATGGTTGTGATATCTGGTTTTGAAGGTAATATATTTTCAATTACTCAAATTTTCAGTTTTCAAAGAATGAAAGTGCGGTCTTAAAAAAATCTTGCAATTTTGTATTCCTCCGATTAAGATTGAAAAAAGAGGAACACTGGCAATATTTCTAGGTGTTGTTCTCCCAACTTAAAAACACCATGTTCCTTGTTCATCGGATCACGTTATTACATTGAAGTCAAGGTAAAAAGATATTGCCTTATCGTTATTGTAATTCTTCTATTATTTCTTTTGATTTTGTTTGGTGAAAAAAACTCAATTCAAGGTTGTTAAATCATTGAAATCTAATAATGATATTTATATTTGTAAACCGGACAAGGGTTCTGGTGTTTTTCTACTGGACCGAGTAGATTACATCCAAAAGATGTTGATTATTTTGAATGATTTAAAAGTTCAAAAAAATTGGTCCAGTTGAAACTTTTGACAACATTTACAGAAATGAAATTAAAATTCAGAAAATTATACTTTTTTAGAAAAGGTTACTTTTCTAAGGAGACTTTTGAAAATTAGACCTTCTGGTTATATTTAGACCAAAGGCTTTATGGTCTTCCTAAAGTTCATAAGAAGGACGTTCCACTCGTCGAGTTGCTGTTGTGGAGAGCCTTCGCGCCGGTCAGGATTCTATGGATATTATTGAATGGTTTAAATATTCCAAAACCAAAACTTTGCATATGGGGTCTAAGACGACAAGGACCATTTCAGGTTAGAACGCAAAACTCATAAGAATTATTATCTCTAAAGAACCATGAAGATGAGTTGTCAAGGAGAACCCCAGCAAAAACAGGATGAAAATCGACAAGGAAATAGGCATCAGAAGACGAACAATCAGGCGTATTGTCAAGGAGGACTTAAATTATAAATCTCATATGCTCATAGGCGCCAATTACTCACAGTGCCACTGCTCACCCGATTTATGTCTCCTCTGATCACCAGATTGCAATCCTCTCGACTATTTTGTGTGTGGTGTCTTGTATAAGCAGGCCCTACAACACCAAGGAGGCTCTCAAAAGAACCATTAGGAACGCTGTTGTAGCATACCCTACGGGCGATAATGTGTTGGTGAACCTCTGTGCTTCCGAGAAGAGATGATCCCCAGACGAGGCTATGTCGAAGGGCAGAGTCTCGTCTCGGGAAACAGCTACCAGACCCCGTTTCTTACCGGGTCTACGGGGATTTTTTTTTTCAAACCGATCCAGGAATTTACCTTATTGAAAATTCGGCCTTGTGCCACTACTGACCATTGCGTGGGGCGGCAAAAAATATCCTAGAGTTGGAGATTCGTCTCCATTTGTACTTCTCAAAACTCTCTGCCTCCGGGCAGAGAGGATCCCCAGACGAGGCTATGTCGAAGGACAGAGTCTCGTTGGAAAATCCTAACCCGACCCCGTTTATACGGGTTTATGGTAATTTTTGGCCGAGACTACGGGCTCGGATACCCCATTAAACTCAATTGTGCAAAATCTAACTACGTTGGGCGGCTAGTAGATATCCTAGAGTTAGAGATTCATTGTGGAACTCACTTGATTCACTTCTCGCAGTTGACTACTTCTTCTACGCGCTGCTGGCGAATCTTATATGTGTTGTTCTTGTCCTAAGTATTATCGTTCATTACCAACCTTCGTTTGATTATTCTAATCAGTAACCTTCCCAGGGTTACAACAGAAGCTATGACCAACAAGGACAGGGACGTTGTCGCCAAGGCTTGCTCCAGCTTCTGGTCAAGTATGGAGAAAATGGTGGCCGCCTATGGTAACTCCACCCACGCAACACTGACGCCCCATGCTTATTTGTGCTTTAAGCAGTGTGTTAAGTCTATCAGGTTATGTCCTCGAGACGTCTCAATACAACTAATGTGCGGTCTGGCAGGATCGAGTTTGTGACATCCTTTAAAGGAAAAACCCCCGTTTAACACAAAGTCGATTGCTGCCGGAGAGTTCTTTTCTTTATTCGGGTGCGTAGACAAATAGATCTAATAAACACTCTTTAAAGTAAAAATACAAATGGAACGTCTATTTAAAATACGAGTATCCACTATAATGACGTTTGAAATAATAAATATGTCGGAATAAAAATAAATACATTCATTCTTTAGATAGATAGATAGATAGATAGATTATCTATAAAAGGCAGTGTGTGTGTGTGTGTGTGTGTGTGTGTGTGTATGTGTGTGTGTGTGTGTGTGTGTGTGTGTGTAACGAATGCACGTACGCAATTTTCGACGGATTTGCACCAAAATTTATATGCACATGCTCCAAGTTAGCAGAGAAGGCCAAGACCGACTTTGTATTTCCCAACTCCCATCGATAGTGGAAATAATCGATTTTTTCATGCTTCTACGGTAGTTTTCATGTAGTTTGCGGCCATTTTCTACTGACCAGAGTGAGAGCCTATAGCTGGCTGCCACGAATAGGCAGGAAGATTCTATTGGCCAGCGTGAGAGCCAACAGCTGACTGACACGAATGTTAACTAGCATGCTAGCATGCAAAAAAAAAATCGATAGCTGCATTCGTCACAAGTGGGAAAAATTTAAATCTGCATGGCACTTTACTCCAATTGGCTTATTCGCTTGCTTAAACTCAACGTTGATTCTGATTCTGCAGAACTGGGTTGGGTGTGAAAATTTATTTGTTGTTAACATTCTTTTTTCATTCGGTTTTTCCAGTTACGAGTCCTTTTTTAAAGCTGATCGTTTTGTGTTCATTTTGTTTAGTTCTTTTTTTCGTAACAGATTTAATGTTTAGTATAGGGCTTAGAAAAAAAATTCGCAGTGTGAGATAGGCAAGAAGTAAGGCATGTAGCAACATCAGCACGGCAAAGGGCACTCCTTTAAAGGCAAGGAAGAGCAAAAATATTTTAAGTCAAGTGATAGTGATTGCTGTATGAGTCGTACGATTTTTTAATCAAGCACGGGCAACGCCAGGCCATGCTGCTCTAGATAAATATATAGATAGATAGATAGATAGATAGATAGATAGATAGATAGATAGATAATTGAATATAATGAAATAAATATGAATAAATGTACAAAGAAGTATTCACATTTTGATATATATATATATATATATATATATATATATATATATATATATATATATATATATATATATATATATGAAAAATATTTTAATAAATAAAAAATTTCTTAGCCAGCCTTCCAAAATAAAACGATCCGCTTAGGTGAAACCTTGTAGGTTTGTATTTTTTTTAGGTTTAACTATATATGCAAATATATAAAAAATAGGAAAAGAACACGTTAGGTAAATAATAAGTTTTTTAGTATTTTGTTTTTAAAAAAAAAAACAATTCTCAATACAAAAGTAGAGCCTAAATAATAATATATACCAAAATAATAATAAATATATATATATATATATATATATATATATATATATATATATATATATATATATATATATATTTATAAAAAAGTTATTAAAATAAAATAAAAATTTCATTATTATATATAGAGAAGATAGATTATTTAGAAAACATAGATAGATAAAGATAGATAAATAAAAATGATATTAATAAATATAAATAAAAATGTCTATACAAGTGTTCACATACAAATATATATATACAATTTTGTGAACATGTAATTGAAAATTCATCTTTAAATTTTAATTGCAAATTTATATCAGTGTTAAATTTTATATATTATTAAAATATATATAATAAAATAATAATATAAATGTAATATGAGTTCCATTTTATGCACAAGATAGATAGATAGATATAAAGATAGATTTTTAGAAAGATAATAGAGGAAATCTGTTATGGAAAGGGAGATTATAATACTGTAAAAGAAAATAACAATAGAACATTCGTCTTGATGGTTAAATAAAATTATATGTTTGTTTGAAAAAAAGAGAATTTTTTCGACTTTGAATGTCAATTTTTTATATTAGTTAAACTCACTAGTAAATTGTGTTTTGTATAATGTTAAAAATTTTTCTTAAATTTTATATTATATTTGAATGTATAATAGGAATTGATATGGCAATACAAATATTTATAAATTTAGTAAATATTTGAAAAAAGAGAGAGAGGGATGTGTGTGTTGTGTGTATGTTTATTTATGTAAATATATATTGTGTGTGTGTGTGTGTTTATAAATAATTTTTTATCTGAATGTACAATGAATTTTAACATTTTATTGTGATTAAAAAATTTTCTTTATGAAATTTTTATGAATTTATATATTTTATTTGTTTAAATGTTTTCACTGGTTTACACCAAAGGAAAACATTTTATTAGAACGAACTCCATATATTACAATTAAACATTTTTGTTTTGCCATCTATAAAGTATATACAATATTTATAGGAATAACGCTTCAATAAATTTGTGTGTTTTATCAAATTTACATAAAAATTCATTTGCTTAAAAATTATTTGAATTACCAAAACAAAAAAATGAAAAACAGACAAAAATGTAATCAAATTCGGTGATGGGAAAATCAAAATAATTGAAAATATATAAAAATATATTTACAATATAATTTCCTATTTGTTATGGGGATAGATATGTTAGTTTTTGAAATTAAATTATGTTAAAATTTTAATGGCAATGTCTTTTTGATAAATGAATCGGTGTTTAATTTTTTTTTAAATAATCTGTTTGTCAAATATCAAATTAAATTTTTTTTTTTTCTTTAACTTTTCCTTTTTTTAAATTTTTAAATTATATTTCATATATTTATTATATGGAATAATATCAGAAAAACAAAACCAATAAACAAAATATAAAATAAAACATCATTCCCTGAAGTTTGAATTTGCATTTTCCGAATAAAATGATCATTTTTAAAGTATTGTTGAATCAAATAGTGGTGGATACAAAAAAATTCATTTTTAATATCCGATAAGAAATTTAGATTTTTTTACTTCTGATTAATGTTGTCGAATACGCAGGCCGTGAAAAATTTAAAACAAAGGAAATTTTAAAATGAAAATAAAAAATGGGGCGTTATGTTTCAAATACGAGTATCTTTGAATAATAACGTTTGAAAATTTTTGGAAAATGAAGAATCAATTTTGAATGATAGATAGATAAAATAGACTAAAAGATAGAAAGGTAGAAAAAATTGGAAATAAAAAGAAATAATAGAAAATTTAGACATGAAAAAAAGAGATAGATAGATTTTTTAATATAAACAGACTGAAATCAAGATGATATATAGATAATGGATAAATGAATAGAAATGAGAGAAGATAAATAGATAGATAGATAGATAGATCAGATTCAATTTAAGCGCCAATGATTTAATCAGAGTTTCAAAAGAATTTGTAAGATTTTCAATAGAAGAAGGAAAAGAAGATGTCGAACTGACAATTTGTTTGATTGATTTTTTTTTATCGGCTTACAAATAAAAAAGAAAGTCGAAATTTCTATCAAAGAAAATGTTTTATTAATAAAGAATTTTTTTCTTTTTAATTTTTATGCAATAAATAAATTTTAAATTAAATTAGAAGAATGGATCCACAAAGAAAAAATTTCATTTTAAAAAAAAAAAATGGTTTGATGAAAATGGAAAACAACTTAAAATTTTTTTAAAGCAAGGAAAATTAAAATACATAAAACAAATGAGAATATATAAAGAATTTTCTTTTTCTAGCCAACTGAATTAAACCGACGTTGCTTAATAAAAAAAAAAAGGAGAAAATGTATTCAAAAGAATGCGAAATATAAAAATTTGATCAAAACCAAAAAATTTGAAAAAGATAATAAGAATTTTTGAATCTTTAGATGGACCAAAATAAAGATTTTTTACATATGAACAAAAATGATTATCAAAATGAAAAAACCATTGCTAATGATTTAAGTACATAATATATTTAAATCGATAATACGAATTTATATAGAAATATATTTTATTTTTAGAGTTTTAATATAATGATTTCAATTTTATCATATAATGACAAAAGTAAATATTTTTACCGGGAAATAGAATATTTATTTTGGATATTTTATATTTTTATAATTTTAATTTATTTATAATGAAAAGAGAAAACGAAACAATGAGGAATAAATAATATTGTACAATAAAAAGAAAACTGGATTAAAAAAAATTTTTTTGTCAGTTTTCAAATTTTTTTTATTGAATTTTTTTTTTTATTTATTTATTTTTGGTTAAAAAAAAACTTTGGAGTTTAATTTTTACTGTATGATTTTCAAAAAAAAAAAGACAGATTGGAAATTTAATTCCAATGAAAGATCAATTCAAAAAAAATAAAGAAGAAAATACCAACAAAATTAAAAAAAATTTTTTTCAATTAAAAAAAATTTCAATTTTTGAAAAATTTCCTGAATTGAAAAGAACTGGAAAAACCAAATTATCATTGATTGTTTCTTTTATCAAAATCATATTTGTAAATATGTCATTTTTCAGAAAATAATATTTTGAATAACCAGAATGTTTGGTTTACTTAAATCAAAGATCAAATGGAATATTTTTAAAAAATAATGAGGAATTCAGGATTTTAAAATGATTAAAAAAATTTATTTTAAACATTTCACCATTTTTTAAAATTTTAGAACTATTATAAAAAATCATTCAGAAATTTAATACAATATATTAAGATATAAGAATAAAATATCATGAATTGAAAAAATATTTTAAATTGGTTTATTTAGAGTTTTTTTTTGTGTGGTTTATTGTTAAATATGTAATGAATGGCCCAATTCTTGAAAAAAAAAATGGAAAAAATTTGATTTAAATTTTAGTTCTTCAAAATGTTTTAAGAAAAAAAAAAAAATGAACTTTTTTTTTTTTCAAGATAATTTTTTTAGAATATTATAAGAAAAAGATAAGAGAAAAATTTAATTATAAATTAAACTTAAATATTAAAAAAGTTCAATATTCTTTTTCTTAAATTAAAATGCTTTAAAGAAAATTTTATGTATTTGTTTCAAGATAATCCATCGAATTTTATTATTTTAATAGGATCAATCTGAAAAAAATGACAGTAGTTAACCTTAAACATTTTTATTGATTTAAAAATTTTATTCATTTAATATTAAAATAAAAAATTTATAATTTTGATCCATATAAAAGGATTGAAATTACGAATTAAAAGTTCAATAAGTTTTTTTTTTTTCTGATGCTAACAAATTTTACCAAAGATTTTTATAAAAATTTTTTAAAAAAATTCAAAAAATAATCACAAAATAATTTTAATGGATATTAAATAACAAGTACGTATAATTTTATTCAAATATTTTTGAATTCAAAATATCTTTTAATAAATCTGAAAATTCCCAAAAATTCCTTTTTTTAAAACTTAACTTTATTTTTATCAACAGAAATACAAAGTTTTTTTTTATTGATTCGACATCAAATTTTTTAATTTATTTGAAAATTTTCCAAAAATGATCTTTTTCTGAAATTTATTCAAATAACGTTCCTAACAAGAAATATTAAATTCGAAAAAAATTATATATTTTAAATAAAAATTAAATTGTTTATTTTAATATAATTATTTTTATTACAAAATTAAAAGAATTTTTTTTGAAAAATAGAAATAAAAGAAACCAAAATTTTTTGTTTGAATAAATTTAATGGAATGGAAATATCTTCTCAACAGAAAACATATGTAATTAATTCTGAAAAATTTATCTTTTTTAATTTTAATCAAATATAAAGGAACATCCTGATTTGAGAGGGATGTTTTATTAGACTTTCATTAAAATCTATTAAAAAAAATAAAAAGAGTTTAAATATTTTTTTAACCCAGGACATGGCAAAAAATATTCTTGGGAAAAATAAAAGTTTTTTTTAAGTCCAACAAATTTTAATTTAAAGTCATCAAATTACTTCAAAACTTTAAAGGGGTTACAGAGAGTGCGAGCAAGAGTAAAGAGGGGTGTTTGAGGAAAGGATAAAGAGAAGGACGGGATTCAGGATCAAGACATCAGAAGATGTCGATTGACATTACATTTGAATATTTGAAGATTATAGCTATCAGGGAGGCAAGTAAGAGGAAGGAGTTCCACTGTCGGGAAGTGCGAGAGAAGAAGCTGTTGGAGTAGAAGAGGCGGTTACATTTAACTGTTTCGACAGTGAAATGGTAGGACCGAGACGCCAATCTAGTAGCACGCTTAAATTCATGCAGTTGGTGAACCAGTGATAATAACTCGTCAGAGCAGGTACCAGGAAAATATTTGTAGACAAGAAAGAGGTAAACCAGAGCACGTCCGTGAGAAAATGTCTATAGACAAGATGCCAGATCAGGATCTATCACATTGCATATCCGTCTTTGGATTTTGTCGAGGACCTCGAGATGAACATTGGCGGCACCAGACCATATATGGCAACTGTATTCAATGCAAGGACAAATGGTAGATTTGTAGATTTGAAGGATGGACTCAGATGAGAAAAAACTTTTCTAATTTGACACAGAATTGAACCAACTTTTATAATTCAAAATAAAAATGTAGCTTTTGATTCAAGTTAGTTTTTTCAATTTAAATTTCAAGAAAAAAGAAGAACCTTTTTTTAATAAAACCGACGTTGCGTAACAAGTTCAGAATTTCTAGATCAATCATGGAAAATTTACATTTTTGAGATTTATATTAAAGATTTTTTTCATTTTGGGAATTTTCCAAAAATTATTTTTTTTCCAGACAAAATTTTAGAAAATTTATGTCCCAAATATAAAGAAAACAAAAATAAAATATGAATTTCAATTTTGAAATTTAAAATAAAAATTTAAAATGATAAATATAGAAAATTTTACAAAAAGAACAAAATTATTTTATTTTTCAAATATTGATGAAATTTAAATTTCATTTTAAAAGACATAGATAAAGGAGATTTTAAACTAGGAAATCCAAAAATTTAAAATAAATTGTTTGTATTTAAAGATCTAATTTGATAAATTTTAAATAAATATAAATTTTATTCAAGAATATTTAAAATTACATCAAAATAAATTTTTAATCTAAAAAACAAAATAAAATTAATTAATAAAAAAAGATTTCATTGAAATCAAATGTAATTATTTTTCTATTAAATAATTTACAATTTATTTCATATGATTCTATTATTTTTTAAACATTTATTTCTGAAGATAAAAAATTTATGAAAATAAAAAACAGGAAATATATATATAAGTATTTAAATAAATTAAAATATAGTTTCATGATTTGGTTTTTTTTATCAAATATAAATCAAATGAAAAATATGATGTTTAATTATAATATATTTGATCCATGGAATACATTTGGAAAAGTTCTTTTTCATTTTAAGTAAAATTCATTTATTTTACATTTTTCGAAATTTTGATTGAATAAGAAAAATTTTGAAAAATTCAAATTTTATTTCAAAAAATTTTTATGTTAAAAATAATATATAAAAATATGATTAATAAAAAATAAAAATAAAATAAATATGCTTTATCAAAAAAATTATTTGAAAAAAAAATAAAAATTTATATATATATTTATATCAAAAATTTTTATTTTTTATGTAATTTTGCTTATAAAGTTTTTAAAATCAAGTTGGTTAATTTTTTAAATGTTTTGAAAAAAAAAAAAAAAATTTCTTAAAATTAAATTCATTTATATTTTGTTTAGATTCAAATGAAAATTATGAAAATAAAAATCAAGAAGAAAAATAAAAAAATATTTTCAAAATTTAACATTTTATATAATTAAAAAAATAATTCACCATGAACTGTGATATTTAATACAAAATAAAAAAGAAAAAAAAGAAAGTATTATAAAAATTATTAAATAAAATTTTTTATTTGAACAAATTTTGATTTCCCAAACAAAAAATATTTGAGATGATACAAATGAACATATGAATTTTATGAAATGAAATTTTAAAAAAAAATTAAAAAAAGAAATTTTTAAACAAATGAATTTTCAAATATTATTATTGAAATTTATTTTTATCTAAATATAAATAAATATAAATTCTATTGAAATTTATTTAGAATTTTTTTATTTTTAAAATCCAAAATTTCTAAATTTTTAAAAAAAATATGATTAAAAATTTAAAATTGGATTTAAATTTGGGAAAAGATTAAAAAAATATTGTGGGAAAAAAATTTTCATTGATTCAAAATTTCAACCATTGGATAATGAATATTTTAAATAAATTTTTTATATTAAATAAAAAAAAAAGACAAAAAATTTTGGTTTTGATGAAAAAAATATTGATTTTTTGAATTTTAGATTAGTTTTTAAGATTTTTGATGATAAAAATAACAATTAAATAATGATTAAAATCTTTTAAATTATCAAAAAAAAAAATATGATTCAAATACCGAATAAAATAAAATTTTGATTATGATCTAAGAGTAAAAACTAAAAAATTCAAAATCAATTTTTTTTTTAATAAATTTCAGTTTATTTATTTATAAAAATATAAATAAGCACCCAAATGGATATCATATTCATATAAAATAGTATTTTGAAATATAAAAATGAATTACATTTATAAATTATTCATAGATGAATTAAAAATATATTTTTGAATTTTTGCAATTTGTCCTTTAAATTTTTTTTAAATAATTTAAAATATAAAAATATTTTAAAAATTAAAAAAATAATTTTTTTTTTTATAAAATTTCATTTGATAAACATTTTAAAATATTTTTAAATTCCATTGAATAAAATATATAATAAAAAATTTTGATAATTTAAAATCCATGCATAAAAATATATTTTGGACGCATGTTTTAAAAAAAATTTAATATTTGATTTTCAAATTATATTTAGGATAAAAAATATAGAAATGATTTATTTTTTAATTTATTTACGCATTTTATTTATTCGTTTATTATTTTTTTTTTAAAATAAAAAAATATAAATTGTAAATAAAAAAAAAAAGTAAACATAAAACATAATGATATTGCTATTTGTCAATTTTTTTATTTTTGATTTTCAGCAACTTTAAAAAATAAATTTTTGAGAAATTGTTTAAAAATTCATAAAAACAGATTTCAATATAAAAATATTTATCTTTTATTTATTTAAAAAAAAAATAAAATTTTTAAATATTTTTTTGTTTATTTTTAAATATTTTTATCTTGACTCAATAATTCAAAATAACTTTTTAAAGCAAAAAATAAATATTGAATAATGGATTTATCTTTATTTAAGGAATATTTTAAGGAAAAAATAAATAAAATTAAAAAATAATAAAAATATATAAAATTTTTTAATAAAATATTTTTTTTTCAATTTAGAAATAATAATTGAAAAAATTGATTCTTTTAAAATTGAAAAAAAAATTTGAAAATTCCAGTTTTTTCAAAATTTAAAAAAATTTTTTTTTCTAGTTAATTTTTTTTTTTTAAAAAAACAAAGGAATAGAATAGAATAATCAAACGAAGGTTGGTAATGAACGATAATACTTAGGACAAGAACAACATATATAAGATTCGCCATATATTGCGGCAAGAAAAAGTAGTCAACTGCTAGAAAGTAATGAGTTTGAAATGAACAATGAATGAATCTCCAACTGCAGGATATCTACCAATTGCCCCACGCGGTCAGATGTGGCACAAGGCCGAATTTAATTGGGGTATCTGAGAAATATAAAGGCTATAAAAAAAAAAAAATAGAAAATGTATAAAACGGGGTCGGGTAAAATGTTTTTTTGAGAGACTTAGCCCTTCGACATAATATAGTCGTCTGGGATCCTCTCTCCCGGAGGCAGAGTTTAACCAGCACAGCTGGAGATGAATCTCCAACTGCAGACCAACACATAGTATTTACTACTGTATTTATATGAAAAGGGAAATACCATTATCGTCAAAAGGTATGCTACAAAAGGTTTATCAAAAATTAAAAAAAAAAAATGATTCAAAAGAAATTAAAATATTCTTTTCTTTTTTTAACTTCAATTTAATGTGATTTTTTTTAAAACCAATTTTTAGATAAAAAAAAAAATTTTAAAAAAATTTCAAATTGATAAATATAAAAATTTTTTTATTAAAAAAAAATTTTTATTTTTTTTTAATGGACTTTTAAAAATTTTAGAACGATCAGGGAAATTAAAAAATTTCTAAAGTTCAAAAACAATTTTTTTTTTTTTATATAAAAATAAATTTATTATTATTTTCAAAAATGAAAAAATTAAAAATTTATATATAAAATTTTCAAATGTTTCCATTATTAAAAAAAAATAATTTTAAATCATTAAAATAAATTTTTTTTTTTTATTTTCTGTTTAAAAAAAAATTGAATTATTTAAAAACATTTTAGATTAAAAACTATTTTTAAATCTAAAATCATTTTTATTGAAAGAAAATTTTAACATGGTATATTTAAATAAAAAACTAAAATTAAAAAATTGAATTTTGGAAAAAATTTTTAATTAAAATAAATAAATAAAAATAAATTAATTGAAAAAAAAACATAGATATATATGAATTCAAAAATTTTTTAAACAAATAAAATATTTTTTTAAAAAAAAAATATAAAAATCAAAAATGTTAATTTTTTTTTTAATTTTAATATAATTTCAAATCAAAATAAAAAATTCAAAAAATTAAATTTTTAATTTTATAAAATTTATTTTTAATTTATTTAAAATTTGCAATAAAAATATTAAAAAAAAAAAATATATTTCTTTTTATTTAAATATATTTTATTTTATAAATAAAAAAAAAAAATTTTCAAATTTTTTTTTAATAAAAAAAACAAATAAATTTTCATTACTACAAATAAATTTTCATTAACAATTTTCTTTAAATTTAAAAATTTAAAATTAAAATATTTTTTTTTTCATTTTAATAAAAATATTTATTTAGCAAAATTAGAAAAATTTAAATTTAAATATAAAAGATAAAAAAAAATATTTAAAAAATTAAATTAAAAAAAAATGTTCCTTTAAAAAATATTTCAAAATAAAATTTTAAATTTTTGAAAATAAATAAATATAAAAAAATTTATCAAATAAATAAAAATTTGATTAAATTTTTTGATTTTGTTTAAAAAATATTTTAAAAAAATTTTTTAAAAATCAAAATTTCTTATTAAAATGAATATTTTTTTTTTTTTATTATTTGTTTTTTTTTTTAATAAAATTTCATAAAAAATAAATTTTTTTTAAATTAAAATAAAAAAATAAAAAAAAAAAAAAAAAATAATAAATTTAAAAAAAAATTTAAAAAATGGTTAATTTGAAAAAAAATTTAAAGAATTTAAATTTAAAAATTAAATAAAAAAAAAAAATACTTTTTTTGAAAATAGAAAAAACTTTTAAAAGTTTTTTTTATTATCATGTTTTGTTTTTTATATTTGAAATTTTTTAATAAAATATATTTATTAAAAAAATTTATTAAAAATTTTTTAGAAAAATAAAAAAATTTAAATTTTAAATTTAATATTTATTTTATATATAAAATTTAAAATTAAACATAATTTAAAATAATTATATATAAATTCAATCAAAAAAATAATTTTTTATTTGAAAAAAAATTTTTACATAAAAATGTTAAAATTTTTTTTCAAATTTATATTATAATTTTTTTTAATAGATTAAATTTATTGTTTTTTTTAAAAATTAATTTAAAAAAAATAAAAAAAAAAATATTTAAAAAAAAATTTAAAAAAAAAGAAAAAAAAAAAATTTTTAATGAATTCATTTAATTTTATATTTGTTATTTTTTAAAATAAAAAAGTTTTTGCAATAAAAACAAAAAAAAACAATTTTTTTTTATTTAATCTAAAAAAAGAAAATAAAAAAAAAATTTTTTTTAATAAAAAAATAAAATTTATATCAATTTAATTTAATATAATTTAAAGTTTTTTTTTTTTTTTATTTTTTATAAAAAAATTTTTAAAAAAAAAAAAAAATGAAATTAAAATCAATTAAAAATATTTTCAAAAATTTTAAGATTTTTTTTTTTTTTTTATAAATTCAAAACAAAAAAATAGATAAAAAAAAAAAATTTAAAAAAAATAAAAAAAAAAATATTTTTTAAATTAAAAGTTATTTTAATTTAATCTTTCAAAATCTATAATTTTTTTAAATTTAAAAATTTTTGAATTTAAAATTTTGAAAATCTTATATGACTTTAAAAATAAAAAAAATAAAAAATCATAAAAATAAAATTTATAAATAAATCAAGAAATTTTATTTTTCAAAATCAAAAAAAAAAAATTTTTAATTTTTTAAAAATTGAAAAAAAAAAAAAATCAAAAAAAAATTTCACTAAAAAAAAAATAAAAAATTTAAATTTCAATTATTTATAAAAATTATAAAATATTATAAATTTCTAAAAATATTTGAATTTCAAAATGTGTTTTTTAAATCTCAACCTTTTTTTTTTTAAAAAAATTTAAAAAAATTTTAAATTTATAAATAAAAAATATTTAAAAAATAAAAAAATAATATTTTTTTATATTAAAATTAATTTGAATGTAAATAAATAGGAAATTAAAAAAATTTTAAATTAATTCAAATTTTCAAGAATCAAAAATTTTAATTATTTTGAAAATAAAATTTTTAAAAAAATAAAATCAAAAAATTTTGAAAATTTTTAAAAATTTTCAAAACATTGATTTTTAAATTTGAAAAATCAGAAAAAATAATTAAATCATAATAAATATTAAAAAATAATATTTATTTAAAATTATTAAATTGAAAAAGAAAGAATTAAATTAAAAAAAATGGTCAAATCAAAAATTTAAAAAAAAAAAAAATTTAAAATAAAGTTAAAGAAAAAATCAAAAATTTTTTCATTTTTTTTAAAAGATACAATTTTTTTTTAAATTTTATCAAAATTTTTTTCAAATTTTTTTTTTTTTAAATTGGAAAAATTTAAAAATTAAATAATATAAAAATTTATTAAAAATAAATATATTATTATAAAAACAAAGAAAATTTGATTAATTTTTTTTTAAAAAAAAAATCAAAAAAAATTTTTTTTTTTATAAATAAAATTAAAAACTTTTTTTTTATTTTTCTTTTTATTTTTAAAAAAAAAAAAAAAAAAATTTTTTTTTTGAAAATATCAAAATTTGGGAAAAAAAAATTTTAAAAAACTTTTATAAATTGTAAATTTTTAAATTTTTTTCAATTTTTGAAATTTAAAATTATTTTTTTAATAAAAAACAAAAATTATTTAAAATAAAAAAAAAAAAAAAAATGTTTAAACCATTCATTATTTTTCAAAAAATAAAAAAAATTGAAAAAAAATAAAATTTTTTTCAAAAATTTCATTTAAATTTTTTTTTCAATTTTAAATAAAAACAAAAAAAAAAAACAATGAAAAATTTAAAAAAAAAATAAATTAAATTTTTAAAAAAAAACAAATTATAAAATAATTTTTTTATTTTTTTTATAATTTAAAAAATTTTTTCATTATATTTTATTTTTTTCATAAGCATTTTTTATGAAAAAATTTTAAAAATAAATATCCATAAAAAAAAAAAAAAAAAAAAAAAAATTTAAATATTTCTTTTAAATTTATAAAAATTTTAACATAATTTTTTTATAAATTTTTATTTTTTTTATTGAAAAATAAAAAAAAATTTTTTTTATTATTCTAGAAACAAATTTAATTAATAATTTTTTTTTTAAATATTTGAAATAATAAAATAAAAAATCATTTATATTTTTAAAAAATTCCATTTAGATTTAAAAAACATACAATTAAAAAAAAAATAAAAAAAAATTATTTAAAAAAATAAAAAATTTCAAAAAAAAAATACTAAAATTCAAAAATTTTATTAAAAAAAAAACTTTTATTTTTGAATTTAAAAATTTTTAAAAAAAAAAAATTTATTATTTTTAAAAAATAAATAAAAAAAAAAATTAAATAAAAAATATGAATTTTTTTTAATGAATTTATTTTATTTAAACAAAAAAAATTTAAAATAATAAAAAATTTTTTTTTTTTTGTTTTATGAAAAAAAAAATGTTTTCAAAATTTCATTTTGAAGATAAATTTTTTAAAAAATATTTAAAAATAAAAATTTTTTTTGATTTAAATATGAATCTTTTAAAAATTTTAAAAAAAAAAAAATAAAAAAAATTAAATTATTTAATAATTTTAAAAAGAAATAAAATCAAAAAAAAAAATATAAAAAAAAAAATAAAAAATTTTCATATAAAGAAATTTTAATTGAAAATAATTTAAATTTAAAAAAAAAAAAAAAATTTGAAATTTTGTAAATTTTCAAAATTTTATCAATTTAAATAAATAAAAAAAATTTAAAAAATTTAAAAAATTATTTTTTTTTCAAATTTGAAAGAATATTTCTTTCATTTAAAAAATTAGAGAAAAAAAAAAAGAAAAATAAATCAAAATTAATTAAAAAAAAAAAATTTGAAAATTAATAAATTTAAAATGAATAAAAAAATTTTATTTAAATTTTAAAAAAAAAAAAAAAAAAAATAAATAATTTTTTTTTTATTTTCAATTAAATTAAAATATAAATTTTTAAAATTTAAAAAAAAAAAAATTTGAAAAATAAAAAACATAAAATTTAATATAATTTTTGAAATATATAAAAAATAAAAGAAAAAAAAAAATGACTTTTAAACATTTGAAATTGAAAAATTTTTGATCATTAAAATTAATTTTTTTTTATTTTTTTAAAATAAGAAAATGACTTTAAAATTATAAATATTTATCATCTTTTTAAATTTAAATTTAAAATAAAAAAAAAATTTAAATAAAATATTTAAAATTTAATTTTTTTTGAAACTATATTTTGGAAATCATTAAAAAAAAAAATTCAAATAAATATTGAAAAAAAAAAATTTTATAAGAGAAAAAATAAATTTTAAAAAATAAATAAAAATAAAAATAAATTAAATTTAAATTTTTTTTTGAATATATTAATTTTTTGATTAATAACTTTAATTTATTTTACTTTTTTTTTTTTTTATTTTTTAACAAACAAAGGAAATAAAAATTTTTTAAATTTATTTAATTAAAAATTTTTTTTTTTGAAACAAAATTTTTTTTACAAAAAAAAATTTTAAATTTTATTTTTATTTTTTTAATTAAAAATAAAAAAATTTTAATATTATAAAAAAAAACAACTATGACATTTTTTTTTTAAAAAAATTTAAATCAAAAATTAAAAAAAAAATAAAAAATTTATTTTAAAAAAAAATTTAAAAAAATATAAATTTTTTTATTTATTTTTAAATCAAAATATAAATTACATTTTAAATATATATATAAAATATATATATTTAAATATATATATAATATATATATATATATATATATATATATATACAGGGTAAATGGGTAAATTGCCACCATTTTATATTTTTAATTTTGTGCATGCACATTGTTTATTTTTTATTTTGTTGACTGCACAGTATAGAAGGGTCAGTTGGACACCATCTGTGAGAAAAAGAGCACCATGACACAATTCACTCTGTCAGAAATTTGGAAATAGCATGTTGTACTGCTTGGCATTCATGCTGGAAGCTCCAATACAAACATTTCAGAGTGTTCAGGTGTCAGTCTGAGGACAGTGCAGAGGATTCAGAAAGAGTTGGATGAGTCTAATGGTGATTATGAAGGTGTTTTGAGCTTGGATCACTAGTGATCATTCTGATAAGATGTTATGCCTCCATTCATTTCTTCCCACAGGGCCTCAGACTCAACATGGAGGCCTACATCAAGTGCCTTGAGGAGGTAGTGCTGCCCTGGGTCAAGTCAAGGGTGGCTGCTGGAAGACCCTATGTCTGGCAACAGGACTCTGCACCATGCCACACAAGCAGGAGAACCCAGTCATGGCTGTCAGACAATTTCTGCGACCTTATGTCTGGCCACCTAACTTCCTAGACTTCAACCCCCTTGATTATTATGTGGGGCAAAGTTGAATGAGAGACCAACAAAACTCCTTGGAACACCAATGATGAACTGAAGGCAAAGATTATGGCTGCATTTACCAACTTAAGCAAGAAGGCCGTCCAAAAGAATTGCAGGAGATTGCAAAGTCATCTGGAGGCTGTGGTTGAAGTCAATGGTGATTTTATTGAATATATTTTACTCTTTAGTATTTCAAGATATTTTTGTGTAATTTTTGCAAATATATCTGTTAAAATGAGATGTCAGTGTTATTTTCATTTTTGCATAATTTAGATGACAATTTATCCATCGCACCCTGTATATATATATATATATATATATATATATATATATATATATATATATATATATATTATATATATATAAAAAAAAAAAACAAATTATAAAATAAAATATTTTTTAAAATATAAAAAAAAAAATATGAAAAATTAAAAAATAATCAAATTTGATTTTATTAAAAATACATTTACATTTAAAATAATTTAAAATAAAAAATTTTTAAATTAAAACATAAAAAAATGGAAAATAAAAATTTTTCAATTTAAAATTAAAAGAAATTAAAAAATATATTTTTAAAAAAAAAAAATTATATTTTTATTTTTCAATTTAATATTCAAACACAAATGGACAAAAAAATTTACTAAATTACTAATTTTTTTTTTCATTCATTATTTTTGTAAAATTTCATTTTTTTTATTTTCCATAAAAAAAATATAAAAAATTAAAACATTGAAAATTAATGAATTATATTTTAAAAATTTTTAAAATGGAATTTACTTTTTCTTTTAAAATTTAATTTATAATAAATATAAATAAAAATATATATATTAAAAAAAAAGATTTCAAATTTTAAATAAAAAAAAAATAAAGAAAATTATTAGATTT
Organism: Acanthosepion pharaonis; assembly: GCA_903632075.3. NCBI lineage: Eukaryota > Metazoa > Mollusca > Cephalopoda > Sepiida > Sepiidae > Acanthosepion > Acanthosepion pharaonis. The sequence goes on from CAHIKZ030001837.1 coordinate 369,838, forward strand.
TTAAATAGAAAATTATAAAATAAAAATTAATTTAAATAAAAATTTTAAAAAAAAAATTTTTTAAAATGTAAAGTATTTTTGAATTTTTTAAATAAAAATTTTAAAAATAAAATTACATTTATGAAAAATAATCATTTTAATTTTTAAATGAAATTTGATATTGACAAATAATTCAAAATATTTAAAAAAAATAAATAAAATAATTTAAAAAAATATAAATAATATTTTATTTTAAATATATATTTTTATTTAGAAAATTTGAAAAAAATTTTATAATTTATTATTCATTAAGAAAAATAAATAAAATAAAAATCAAAATAAATAAAAAATTATTTTAGGAATAAAAATAAATCTCTTGTTTTTTTTTTTAAAAAAAAATCTCAAATTAAAAAAAATTAAAATTCATAAAATAAAATTATAAAAGTAAATAAAATATTTGAACAAAAAAAAAATATATTTAAAATATTTTTTAAAAATAACAATTTTAAAAATTTTAAATTTAAAAAAAAAAAAAAAATGACAATGAATATAGAAAAAAAATATATAGAAAAAAAAAAAGAATAAATCAAAAATATAATTTTTAAATTTTTTTATTACAAAAAAATTTATATTTCATTTAAAATTTTTTTTATTAAATTATAATAAAAAAAAATTCAAATATTTTTATTTTTTTTATATTTCATATAATATATAAACTAAAAAAAATTCAAAATTTTATTTTGTAAAAAGAAAAAAAAAAATTTTTGAAAATTTAATGAAAATGTTTAAAAAAAAATATTTATATTATTTTTTTTTATTATGAAATGAAATATATAATTTTTATTTTTTTTTTTTTTTTTTCTTAAATAAAAATTTATTTAATATTTTTTATAATTTTTTAAAAAAATTTTTTAAATATTTAAAAATGATAAATATATTTGAAAGTTATAAAAATAAATATAAAAAATTTCAAATTTAATTTAAATAATATTAAAATAAAAAAAAAAAATTTTTTATGAAGAAAAAATTTTTGAAAAATAAAAAAAATCCTTTGAAAAAATTAAAATAAAAAAAAATTTAATATATTTATAATATAAAAATCAATTTTTAAAATTGTTTTTTTCAAATATTATAAATAAAAATTAATTTAAAAATTTTTAAAAAAAAATTGAAAAAAAAAAATCAAAAAAAAAAAAAAAAAAAAAAATTATAAAAAATTAAAATTAAATTTTATCAATTATTTATGGAAAATTTAAAAAAATTTTTTCATTTATTTTAATTTTAAAATAAAAAAAAAATAAAAATTTTTTTTATTACAAAATCATTTTATTAAATTTTAATACTTTTCCAAATTTTTGTTTTTTAAAAAAATTTAAAAAAAAAGAAAAAAAAAAAAAAAAAAATTTTTTTTCAAATAAAACAAAATTTTTATGAAAATAAATAAATGAATCATATTTAAAAAAAAAATTTTATAAAAAAATTTTTTTAAAAAAATACAAAAAAAAAAATTTCAAAAAAATATAAATTAAAAATTTTTTTATTTAAAATTTTTTTAAAAATCTTTTCTACTAATATTTTTAAATATATTTTATAAAATCTTAGATGAAAAAAAAAAATAAAAAAAAAAAAATTAAAAAAAAATAAACAATTATTAAAAAAAAATTAAAAAAAATTTTATAACAATAAAATATGCAAAAAATATAAATAAAAATTTTTTTTAAAAAAATTTTATAAAAAAAAAGAAATTTTTCTTAAATAATATAAAAAATAATATAAAATTGAAAAAAAAATAAAAAAAATGATGCCAAAAAATGAAAAAAACTTATTTATTTTTTTTTTTTTAAATTTAAATAAAAAAATCAATTTAAAAAGAAACAATTTTTTATTAAGATATTTTCAAAAAAATATATAAATATTTAAAAAAAAAAAAAATAATTTTAATTTTAAATAAATTGGAAAAAAAATCCTATGATTAATTTTTGAAATTTTTTTTTTTAAAAATCATTTGAAAATGAAAATAAAACAAAAAAAAAAAAAAAAAAATTTTGAATGTTCTTTATTTACATTTTTAGTTTTCAAATTATTTAAAAAAAAAAAAATTGAAATTTCATAACAAATTTTAAAAAAAATAATTTTCAATTTATTACATAAAAACTACAAAAAAAAAAAAATAAATATAAAAGATAATATTTAAAAATCATACAAATAAAAAAATTAAAAATTTTATTTTTTTTAAAAATTATAATAAAAGATTTTCTTTATTTTTTATTTTTTAAAATTTATAAATTTTTTATTTGTAATATTCAAAAATTATCAATTATATAAATAATATATAAAAAAAAATATCTTATTTATTCAAATTTTTTTTATTCATCATTCAAATTTTTATTTCAAAAAAAAAAAAATCAAAAAAATATGTTTTTTATTTATTAAAAAAAAAATTTTGTGAGAAGAAAAAAATTACAAAAAAAAAAAAATTATAAAGTTTTTTTAAAAATAAATAAAAAATATATTTATAAATAAAAAAAAAAAAAAAAAAAAAAAAACTTTCATTTTTAAATTTAATATTTTGAAATTTTAAATCATAAAAAAATTTTTTGCAAATTTTTTTTCAATGATTTGAAAATTCCCCAAAAAAAATATTAAAAAAAAAATTTTTTTTTAATTTATTTTTTTTTTAAAAATAAAAAAAAATTTTTTTTTTTTTTTTTAAAATTTTATTACAAAAAAAAAAAAATTTTTAATTTTTTTTTTTTTTTTAAATCCTTTTTTAAGGATAAAATTTAAAAAAAAAAAAAAAGTAATTTAATTCAAAAAAAAAAAAAAAATAAAAATACATTATTATAAATACAAAATATAAATAATTTTTAAAAAAATAATAAAAAAAAAAAATCAAAAAATATATTTTTTGAAATTAAAAAATTTTAAAGCTTTTTTTTAATTAAAAAAAATTAATTTTAAAAAAAAAATTTTCAAAATAAAGAAAAAAATATTAAATTTTATTTTTTTTATTTTAGAATCAAAAAAAGCATTTTAAATTTTTATATATATTCAAAATTTAATGAATTTTTAATAATTTTTAAAATATATTTTCATCAATAATTTAAAAAAACTTTTAGAAAAACAAAAAATTTTTGACTTTTAAAATTTCAATTTAAAAATTTTCAAATAATTTAAAATAAAAAAAAATTATGCTTTTAATTTACAAAAATTTTTACAAAACAAATTTTTTTTTTTTTTTTAAAAAAATTTCATAAAAAAAAAAAAAATTACAAAAAAAAAAAAAAATTTAAAATATTTAAATTTGAAAAAAAATCAAATGAAAAAGTTTAAATTTTTTGCAAAAAAAAAAAAAAATTTTTTAAGAAAATTTTAAAAAAAGATTTTTTATTTTTTTTTCATAATATAAAATTTTTTATTTTTCTTTTTAAAAAAAAAAGTTTTCATGAAAAATCAAAAAAAATTTTCAATTTTAATTTAAATTTTAAAAAACATATTTTTTTTAATTATTTAATCAAATCTCATATAAAAAATAAATAATTAAAAAAAAAAACAATAAATTTATAAAAAAATATATAAAATTAAAAATTATATTAAAAAAAAAAAATAAAATTTTGATATTTTTAAAAAAATTAAGAAATCATCTAGAAATTTTTAAAAGATTTTTTTTTAAATTATATAAATATTTTGTTAAAAAATCAATAAAAAATTTAAATGAACTTTTTATAAAAAACAAAAATATTCTTTAAAATTTTCTTTCCAATAATTTTGAAAATTTGAATTTAAAATTTTACAAAAAAGAACAATATTTTGATTTTTCTTTTAAAAAAAATTTTTAAAAATATATAAAATAAAAATAAAATCAAATTTTACACTATGATTTTTTTAAATTCTGATTTATAAATTTTAAGGCAAAAATTTTATTAACAATTGATCTCATAATTTTTAAAAATTGAAAAAAAAAAAAAGTACAAAAATTTTGGAAATTCACCTGTCCCAAAATTTAAATATTTATATAAAAAATATTTATATATAAATAGTTTTTACCAATAAAAAATTAATTTTTATTTAAATATAATTTACCAAAATAAAATATTTATTTTCTTTTAAAACAAAACAAAAAAATTTTGGTTTTAATGTGATTATTTAAAAAAATCTAACAAATGCTTTGTTTTAAAATAAAAAAAATTTAAAGTTGTACATAAAAGCTAAAAAAGTTTCAGGCAAAAATTGATTTTATAAATATTTATTGCGGATGAATTTCTTTTTTTTTATATATATATATATATATATATATATATATATATATAAAAAATAAATTTAAATTACTAATATTCCATGGTCATAATTTATTCCATTCAAAAATCGTAAATATGATCCAATTTATCAGACCTATAAAAAAAACAAAAACAGAAAAAACAACTCCGGAAATATAAAAAATAAAATTTAGAGAGAAAAATTATGAGAGTGTGGGACGAATGTTGGCTATAGAGAGGGGTAACAGACGAGAAGGTGGGGAGGGGGAGGTTACAATTTAACAGAGAGAAGTTTTAGAGAGGGGAGTCAAAGACGGTTTAAGTGAGAGAAATATGAATGTTGTCGGATGTCTAATACATTAAAAGATGTAACCGGAAAGGATATATTATATATATATATATATAATTATTTTTTAAAAAAAAATTATAATATAAGTATGTTATAAAATTTTTAAAAAAATGGCCATTTTTTTGAAAACATAATTTTGTGTCTTATCATATGATTTATTGAAAAGAAAATAAATATATATAATCGGTTGGTGCATAATTATCAGGCGTTTTGTAGACGAGTTATTTGTTAATTCAGGTTATAAAAATGCGTGTCGATAATCATACGTTCCTGAATAACCATTTAAAAATGTTATTGTTAAATTTGTTGTTTCTTTTTCATAAAAAATATTGTTTAAAATGATGCACCAATATATATATATATATATATATATATATATATATATATATATATATATATATATATATATATATATGTGTGTGTGTGTGTGTGTGTATAATTTAAAAAAGAGCCAGGCATCCACGTATTGAAACCATAAATATTTTTGCCTGGCTCTTTGGAGGTTATATTAAATTTTTCTACTTAGTGTATTGAGGACTTTACTTATTTTTACTTTTGCTTTACTCGTTCTAGACTTTTTTTTTTTTTGGACTTTGAGCTTGGATTCTGGACGATTGTTTTCGCATCAATTGCATGTTCTTAGATCTTTTTTTTTATATTTCTTTTTTTCCTTGGGTATTGGTTTGTTCATTTATAAAGCCAATACACCTAATGGCGTTTTTCCAGACGAGTATATATATATATTTGAAAATATAATGTTAGAAAATCCCAATGGAAAAAACATATTTTAAATCAACAAATTTATAATATTAATGCTTTGTATTTTTTACATGAAAGCACTATTTTGTAAAAAAAAAAATATCTATAAGAACATCGGATTATGAATACTTTTTTTTTATATATATATATATATATATATATATATATATATATATATATCCGATGCAGTGAGAACGAAATAATATATAAATTCTAACGTTCACAGCATTAATTCAAAAGGGGACTCGAAACCGATAGTAGAGCAAATAATTATTTATTATAATTTTATTATATAGACAAAAACAGTTTACTCACTACAAAGATGCAACTTTTTTTGCATTTCAATTGCACCTCGACTGGTGCTGACAAAAATGGTTATAAACAATTCTGTTTGTAAAAATCTAGAAAGTAACATTCATTTTTTTACCATTATCTAAATTTAGACCATTTTAATTTTGGTCTGATATATAAGTATTATGAACTTACCTGTTGAAATAAATTATAATTTATATATTGTTTTTCGGTGATTGTTGTCCCAAATTTTTCCTTTGACATATATATATATATATATATATATATATATATATATATATGAAAGGGTTAAAAATACTAGGTCTGATGAATTGGATAAATGATTACGATTCCAATGTAATAAATTATAACCATGGAATATTAGTGTTTAAGCTTTTTATATTATCTTAGGAAATGTCCTGGATATATAAATACAATACCTGGATTCTATCCTCTTGGGAATATATATATATATTGACCAATTTAATATCTATATATATATCTATATATATATATATATATATATATATATATATATATATATATATATATATATATATAAATAATATCCCTGAATTTTTTTTTTGTTCACTAATTATTTATTACCCGGAACAACAGAAAAAAATTCAATACATGAAGAGAAACAAACATCCTGAGGACAATAGACAATATTTATATATGTATATATATATGTATGATATTGAAATTTATATATATTAGATGTATTTAATTTGATTGCCAATGACAGAACTCTTGGATTTTAACTTTCACAAATTAATTTTCCTATACATTTTGCTCTTAGTAACCTTTGACTTTTTACCACGCCTAACACACATCCATTCACACAAGATCGTTGTTTTTGGTGGCCTTTGATTCTTTTTCCTTTTGTATTCATTATATTCTGTGATTGCCAAATTCTCCAAGCCCTCTTTCTTCATTAATTTAAAATAATTTCAGATGTCGAATTTTCTTGATTTAAAGTGCCAGTGTTCTTTTTTTCCAAATTATTGGTAATATGTTTCACGAAATCGAAAAATAAAAAATACGTTATGTGTTTCGTCCCCCGAATTTATTTCTTCAGATGAATATAAAATTTTTTTATCGAATCTTGTGAATTTATAACAAAGACCAAATACAAAAAAACAGCCAATTAGAATTCTTATTTTTCTTTAGTATTTTTTCATGTTTCAAAAAAATTCATGTTGTTTCTTCTTTTTTTTTATTTCCATCATTACATTTCATTTTTAATTTTTCTGTATTCCTTTCTCTTTTCTCTTCGTTTTTATTTTATTTCTTTCTAATTTTTTTTCAAAATTTCAATTTTCATTTGTTTTTCTTAAACAAATTTTCTTCTTCTATATTTTCCTTATTACTTTTTCTATATTTAGTAATATATCAATATTTTCTTTTTTTTTCTTTTTTTTTTTTCTTCTACATTTTCTTCTTTTTTTCTAGTATTTTCATTTTAAATTTTTCTTCTTGTTTATTTCCTTCTTTTAGTATTTTTTTTTTCTTCTGTATTTCCAATGATTTTATTTTTTTTTTCTAAAACACCTTTTTCCCAATCTACATTTTTACTTTTTTTTTATTCTTGTTTTTCTTCTTCTTAAAAAGAATATAAAATTCACGTTAAATTCTTTCAAATTTCTTCTGTATTTTCGACATTTTTTAGAAATTTTTCTCTTCTTCTGTACCAATTTTTTTTCCTCTTTCTTCTATTTTTCTTCTTCATATTTTTTCTTCCTTTTCTTTTCTTCTTCTTCTAAATTTCCGTCTACTTTTTCTTTTTTCTTAATTCAAAATCTATTTTCAATGATTTCCATCTCTACTTTTTTTCTTTTTTCTTCTTCTTCTGAAAATGTTTTTCCTTCCACTATATTTCGGTTCTTTTTATCCAGATAGAAAAAATTGAAAAAAAATGAACTTTTGATTTTTTTTTTCTGTATTTCGTCTAATTTTCCTTATTTTTCTTTAAGAAACCAAAGGATTATATCCATTAATTTTTTTTTTTTCTCTTATATACCATGGCATAAATCTTTTTCAAAAAGGAAACAAAACATATTTCTTTCTTTTCCATTCTCTCTTCGTCGTCTTCTTATTCTTCAAAATTTTTTTTTTTTTTTCTCAGCTTTTTTCTTTTTTCTTCTGTTTCTCAACGTTTTTATTAAATAAATTCTTCATGGAACCAAAAAGAAAAAAAAATTTTTTTGATGTCATCATTTAAAAAATCAAAAAAACAATATCCTATTATCAGACGCAATGCTTTAGAAAGATGAAGGGTTTATTAAATGTTTTATTCATTCATTAAGTTTTCAAAAGTCTATTTTGATATTTTATATTTTTCAGATAAATTTTTTGTACAATTGTGATTTTAGCTTTTAATTTTAAACATTTTTATGGGTTGAACATCCATTTTCAAACCATGAATAAAACAAAGAATATGGTGAGCCTTTGTCAAGAACTTTTTTATGAAAAATTTTTTAAACACAGAGACAAGATACACAACACACAATTTGTTTATATATATATATATATATAATATATATATATATATATATATATATATATATATATTTTATATGGATATTAGTTTGGGACCTTTGGGTTTCAATTCAGTTTCAATGATCATCAGACAAACTTGTTTGTCTGATGACAAAGAAAAAAATACTTTATATAATATATATGTGTGTGTTAAAAATGTATATATATATATATATATATATAATATATGTGTATATATATATATATATATATGTGTGTGTGTGTGTGTGTGTGTGTGTGTGTGTGTGTGTGTTATTTATTTGAAAATATACAAAAAGGAAAGCTTAATAAAAGGTTAATAATCAAAAAAAAAAAGTATTTTGTTTTTTTTTTTTTTGAGCGTAAATTATATTCCAAAATTCGCATGAGAATGAAACATAGCTGGTTTTTCAGCTTCTGTTTTTGAAACATGAGAGCTCTTAGGTAACGATGGAATCATATTCTTAAAAAATAATTATATATATAATGTGTGTGTGTGTGCGCGTGTGTGTGTGCGTGTGTGTGTACATATTCTCAGATAGAATGTATCTGTAGAAGAGACAAAATGAATAAAAAGAGACAAGAGGAAAAACAATTTAGCCGATAAATCGTTTCAACCTATGAATTTAATTTAAATATATAATATTGGATTTATTTTTTGCATATTTTGTATATATAAAAATATGGAGTATTGTCATTATTTATAAAGCTTTTAAATTTGAGGACGTTCATGAATGTTTATCAGTATATTGAAGGCTCATTTATATATTAATAGCACAAAATATAATTTTATTCAAAGTCTGTTAAAAAGTTTAAAAGAAAATTAAAGTTATATTCAATAATTTTTAAATGAATATTTTTTAGATTGCCATTAGATTGTTATAAGAGATGCGCGTATGTGCTGTATTTCTTCAAAGCCATAAAGTGATGGAATGAACCGTTTTCTTTCCGGCGACATTTAAGCTAGCTCCTACGGGTGGCTCTTGATTCGGCCTTCATCACAATAATAGGCTGAGAGGAGTAGATGCGATAAACAACAATAAACTACAGAAGAACTCAAAATTGATTGTCATATTTAAGTATTGCATTAATATTTAAGCTTACCTCTTAAAATCTCAACAATAGTTATTCTGTTGTCACTTAATTTAAAGATAATTTGATGTACGTAGGTCCTTACTTTCCGTACAAACAATTAATTTTTAATTTGCTGGATTTCGCAGTTAATTTTGATTATTCCCAAATTTATTTCCAAGTTATAAAAATTGTTATCGTCGCAACAACTCACGTAAAAAATCAGCGAAAACAATCGCAGTAATGAAAACTTGGGAATCCAAAATTTTAGGGTTGCGGTTTCAGATCCGGCACAGAATGTTTTTAATTTGCTCACGGAGTCGGCCTGATTCCAAAATGGTATATGTTAGGATACGGCCTCTTGGAGTAAAGCTGAAAACACGTAGAACTTTATTTTGAAACATAATTTGAGTAATTTGAGAACAGTAATTTTTTTTGAACATGGGCTATTGAAAAAAAGTGAGAAAAATTATCCTTTATTGTTTTTTATTTAAAATAAAAGATGGAAAAATTCCAAAAACAATAATAATAAAAAATTTTTCAAATGTGGATTTATAATTCAAGATTGATTTTCCCAGAATATTTTTTAATTTGTTTTTGAGGCCAGAAACCGGAAATAAATATATATGTTATTTTGAAAATTTAAAGAAAAGATTAAATTTGAAAAAATTTGACAAAATTTTTAAACACTGATATTTATTATTTATTATATAATTTATATATATATATTTATAAATAAAAATTATATAATAAAGAAAATTAAAATCAAAATAATATATTCACAAAAACATAAGTATTTTTTAAAATTAAAACATTATATATGTATATATATATATATATATATATATATATATATATATATATTGTTTTATATATATATATATATATATACACAAAACATATACACACACATATATATATATACACACACACACATT
>CAHIKZ030001837.1:382500-399138 GCA_903632075.3 Acanthosepion pharaonis
TATTATATTCTTACTCTGTCCTGGACATTGAGTCTACCTGGATTCTATCCTCTATGGAATTTATATATATATATATATATATATATATATATATTAAAAAATTCAAAACCAGAAAAACCATGGAATCAAACGAAAAACAAAATTTTGTTTTTAATTTTTCGTTTGAATTCTGGAGGAATTTTTGAATCCATTCATTGTTTTTAGACCCAACAGGTCTGATGAAGCGAAATTAAATTCTTGATTTTGACAAATAAAATATCACCATGGCTTTCTGAAGTCTCCGATTTATTAATTAATTATCATTTTCTCTGTTATTACATTGACCTCACGGGATTTATATTCTCCCTGGAATCATCCATACGCATTACCAATTAACTTTATCATATTACACACACACATATATATATATATATATATATATATATATATACAAATGTATTTAACCATTTTATTTTGTGTGTTTGTGTGTGTGTAAATGTGTTTGTGTTTAAAACATAATGTGTGTGCTTACATAAAGTGTTATTGTTAGTAAAGCAGTGCTCGAGATAATATAACAAAGCTATTAAGTATATATTAATAAATATACATATTATCCCTCACCGTGAAATATTTTAACTGTTAAATTTTTTATTTAGTTTTTTATACAATTTCTGATGTGGTCTATTTTTTTTTCTTTTCAGATGAATGTATAGCCGAAAAAGCTCAGGAAAAACAGAACATTCGGACAATTTTTATATAATTTATCATCCGAAAAGAAAAAATTATTAGAACACATGAGAAATTGTATATATATATATATATATATATATATATATATATGTATAATAATATTTTTTGCTTAAAAATATGATTCCTTCGCAATTGCGAAGGAATCATATTTAAAAAAAAATATTATTATCATAAAGCTCTACTTCTGTATGGAGCACTGTCTTCTTAAAAATAAAAACAAAAATACTAAGGAACCCCGGATTATGCACCCAACGTGTTTTTTCTATTTTTCATGCATACCTATAAACTTATACATATATATATATATATATATATATATATATGAAAAAAAAGTGAGAAGATAGATAGATAGAAAGAGATAGATAGATGAATATATAAAAGATATATATATATATATATATATATATATATATATTCTGTTTATAAGTTATTTTATAGATATAATTTTTTATTTACGTAAATGCTCCATCTTTAATTAAACAGTATTAATTAATTTACCGGTTGAATTTAATTAAAATACGTATGTATTTGCTTAAAAAAAAAAACGTATATAAACAGAAAATATATTAAATAATTATCGTACTTAATCCATTTCAAATATATATATATATATATATATATATATATATATCTCTCTCTATATATATATTTATATATATATATATATATATATATATATATATATTAATATATAAATTTAATGCAATTTTTTTTTAGATACCTTTCGTAAAATATGAGATAAGGAAAATATTATTCATTTTTTTTATTTAGTTTTTCCAGCGTTCTAACATTTTTTACATTTGGTAAGTGAGTGTAAAAATTGTCCACATTCTCCATTGTCCCAAGTTCTTTCGGTCATTTCCTCAGCCATTTTTAAAATTTGAATAATTGCCAACACATAAGTGGATGAATCGCATTACGTTTTTTTGTAAAATAGTCACCTTGTAGACGAGAATAAATACCAGAATAAAGATGGAGTCGTCCCGGGGGTTCTAATTTTGGATCAACATCTCCCCTCATTGCTATTGCAGTAAATAGTGTTGGACAAGGGATTTGGGCAATTTTAGGCTTTAGCCGATATGTAAGCCTATAGGCACCTACAATAAAAAAAGACCTCGCCACTGTGGGGAGTAGAGTAAATACAGGGGTAAAGTTAGGTCGCAGGGGTTCTAACTCTGAAGCAACACCTCACCCAATGCCATTGAACTAAACAGTGTTTTTTTTTAGGCAAATCAGCCCAAGCAAGGCGGGAGTGCCAATAGCACGCAAGGGGTTACAGAGGATTGAGAACAAGAGTAAAGAGTCGTGTTTAAGGAAAGGATACAGAGAAGGACGGGGAAGAATCTCAAGATGTCAGATGTCGATTGACATTACACTTGAATATTTGAAGATTATACTCATCGGGGAAGCAAGTAAGGGGAAGGGAGTTCCACAGACGGGAAGTGCGGGAGAAGAAGAAGCTGTTTGAGAAGACACAGTTACATTTAAACGTTTTGACAGTAAAAGGGTGGGATCGAGATGCCAACCTGGTAGCACGTTTAAATTCATGAAGTCCGGGAACCATCGTCGGAAAAGTTGCCGTGAAAATATTCATAGAAGAGACAGAGGAAGGACACAGCACGTCTGTTGAATAGAGATAGATGCCAGATCAGGACCTATCATCTTGCATTGTTTGCGGGGATTGTGTAATTTTGGACTTTAACCAATATTATATACACGTATAGGCCACCCCACATTTAAAAACGACTTCATATCACAACTCGCCTCTGTAAGAAGGAATGTAAATATATGAATAAAGATGATTGGTTTCGCAAGTCAAACCGTTCCTCATTGGCATCGCACTAAACAGAACAAACACTAAATTAAAATTCTGGGTTTTAGCACATATGTACGCGGATGGATTGTATTTACAAGAATAAACAATATTGGTTCTGAGAATTCCAAACTTGAGGCAACACCTTCTTTATTGTACTAAACAGTGATGATTGGTTGCAGAGTCTAGACAATTTGGGGATTTGGACCATATGTAGACGTTTGTGCATCCAGCATTAAAAACGACCTCACATCCCGCTACCTAAGGCGAGTAAATAGCGGTTGATTAAGAATCTGATTCAGCAAGCAACGAACGACTAAGAAAGCTGGAATATCAAGAAACGGTTATTTCAGAAATATTCTTCGCAAAGTTTCAAGGTACTGAAAGTGTTTCTCTTCTCTCCCGCCATCCGACAATACACCCAGGCGACTTCCTTCTCACTCCAACTCGATGTACTCGACAACTAAATTCTCTCAACCAGATTTTCAAACATCCCTTGAGGGCAAAATGATTAAATCGTACTTCTTATCAAGCGACCCTTCTTCTTCTCTTTAACAAGTCGGTTGTTATATTCGCCTTCTCGTTCCACTGTGATTTTTTTTTCGAAACCATTTTCCGAGTTTTTATTTATTTTATTTTTTTTCATCTCCTTCGATAAAAGAAACCACCTTTGACTCTTATCCAAACCCCGAAGGACAGAAAACAACCAATTTTCCAGAGTCTTTTCACTTTGTTGTAGTGAAATTGTTTATTTATTGTTTACTATATATTGTTCTAATTGTTTTTATTTCGTTTCATTTTCATGTAAAGTTCTATTTTTGCTTCTACTTCTTTTTCTTCTTCTTCTTCTTCATCATCATCTTCTATTTCTTCATCTTCTATTTCCTATTTTTCTTCTTTTTCTTCTCCTCTTTCTTCTTCTATTTCTTTTTCTTTTTCTCCTTCTTCTATTTCTTCTTCTTCATCATCATCATCTTCTTCTTCTATATCTTCTTCTTCTTCTCATTCTTCTCATATTTCTTTTTCTCCTTCTTCTATTTCATCTTCTTCATCGTCATCTTTTTCTCCTTCTATTTCTATTTCTTTTTCTTCTTATATTTATTCTTCTTTTTCTCCTCCTACTATTTCTTCTTCTCTTTCTCCTTCCTCTTCTATTTCTTCTTCCTCTCCTTCTTCTATTCCATTTTCTTCTATTTCTTCTTCTTTTCCTTCTTCTATTTCTCCTTCATCATCATCTACTTCTTCTATTTCTACTTCTTCATCATCATCTTTTTCCTCTTCTATTTCTTCTTCTTTTTCTTCTTAATCATCTTCTTTTTCTCCTATTTCTTCTTCTTTTCTTCTATTTCTTCTCCTCCTTCTTGTCCTTCATCATGTTCTTTTTCTCCTATTTCTTCTTCTTCTTCATAATCATCTTCTTTTTCTCCTCCTATTTCTTCATCTATTTCTTCTCCTTCTTCTTCTTGTCCTTCTTCTTCGTCATATTCTTTTTCTCCTTCCATTTCTTCTTCATCTTCTCCTTCTTCATAATCACCTTCTTTTTCTCTTTCTATTTCTCCTTCTTCTTCTTCATAATCATCATTCTTTTTCTCCTTCTTCTTGTCCTTCTTCTTCATCATGTTCTTTTTCTCTTTTTATTTCTTCTTTTTTTCTTCTTCTTCGTCTATTTCTTCTTTTTCTTCACCTTCTTCTTCTATTTCTTCTTCTCCTCCTCCTTCTTTTTTTTCACCTTCTTCTTCACCTTCGTCTTCTTCTTATATTTCTTCTTCTTCTTCTTCTTCTTCTTCTTTTTCTTCCATTTCCCATTTCTTTGCCAATAGTCATTTTTTCTTTTCTTTGATGTTGGCGATAAAATAATTTCTATTCTGATATTTTAAACTTATCAGCTGGAAATGTCGCTTTCTTCATCACCGTTCTTCTTTTATGTACCGTGCCCCTTCAGGAGGTGGGCGATTATGTCTCTCCACGACTTCCTGTCTCTTATAACTCTAAGCAACCTTTGACTCTTCACCATCCCTCCTTGTCTCTTATTTGCTATCCATTTACACAAACCCGTTAGGTAGTTTTCTTGAGGAGGTGGGCGATCGTGACTCTCCACAACTTCCTCTCCCTTGTAGATCTAAATTACGTTTGATTCTTTACCATGTCTCTTTGTCTCTGCTCTGCTATCGATTTACACAAAACTCACAGGGTAAGTTTTTTCAGAAGGTTGTTGATTATGGCTCTCCACAACGTCCTCTACCTTATAAGGTTTCACTCTTTATCAAACCCCTTTTTCTTCACCAAGGCAAGCATTTACACAAACTCATTAGGTAGGTTATTCGATGTTTCTCTTTGCTCCTGTTCGCCATGAGAGGCTTACAGCCATACCACGTCGAAACATCGGTTCCCGTGCAATCACCGAAGATAAGCAACGCCATGCCTGGATGGGTGATCGCTTGAGAATACCCGGTTCTGTAACTGTCAGTGGTGTAATAGATGATGGCTCGGAATTTTTAATCGGAGAGTTGAGTTCCAATTCCAGTTGGGTTTATTATAATCACTTATGCGCAAACACACTTGAAAAAGATATAACTACACCTCAACTCCCCCGGCTATAGGTTAATTAGTAAAAAATTTATAGCTAAATATCATATAGGAAGAAAATGAGTAACTACCGACACCGAGGTTCGAGCGTGACACTCTGGACTTATGAATATATTTTTTCCGCCAGGTGTATAAATACAGGTGTCAGGCTACTGACTGCAGTGATTATTGAGTGACTATTGAGTGGAACTATCCAGTCGAATTAGTGTGAATTATTGTGCGTCGATGATTTGGGTTTTGATTTAGGATTTACCGGACGTTAAGCCGAGCCGCGCTACTAACAAGGTATTCACTGAAATGGTTAATTATCTTTGGTTGACTTTTACTTCTTTGTTCTTGTTAAGTATTTATTTGCGGTTGTAATTAAATACTGTTTTATCTTAACATTGAAGTCTTGAGTTATACTTAATTATTAACGGCCACCGTACGTCACAAATCTAAATCATCATTATTTACAAACTAAAAATATTTTCTGGTTTTTAAATAACCTGCAAAGAGTTAAGCCATAGAAAATGAATCAATCAATCAAATACTGATTAGCTACACAGACATGTCTTTTAGATTTATTTACCTTCTCTGGAATATAAATGAATAGAAATTGGAAATAATTTTATTATAAAGTGAAATCATTTTATATATTTGATTTTAATATAAGAATTGATTGGAAATGATTTTAAAATATACATTATATATTTAATTTGTTGATTTTTTTAAAACGAATCAATCAATCATTTACTGATTAGCTACACAGAAATGTTTTTTACTAAAAGAATTTATTTACATTCTTTGGAATATAAATGAATAGATTTTAATATAAGAATGAAATGAAGGGATTTTTTTTATATATCGATTGTAATATGAAAATTGATCCGCCTTTTATAACCGCATTATAAATTTGAAATAATTTAAAGTATTTTTTTTATCAAATTCAGTTCGATTCATTTAAAATTTTTTACTAAAGAATTAATTGGGGCAAATTAAGAATGCATTTCTTTTTAATTTTAACGCCTCCAAAATGACTTTTCTTTATTAATCATCCGAAGTGATTTCCCTCTCAGCCTTCCATCAGTATAAGAAGCATTGATTTTTTGAGCTTGAAAATGTTCTGTGGCGACATAATTTTAATAAAGAATATATTGAATCCAATATTCACTATTCAACTGAATTTATTAAGAAAGCATGGGAAATGATTTTACTATAAGAATGCCAGAATTTATTTTAGAAATATAAGTCTACCATTCGTCCATATAGGAAGAAAAAAATGATTTTACATATGTTCCATTGGATTTGGTTCTATAAGAATCCATATTTTGAGAAAAATTGATAACATCCAAAAAGAATCGAAGCAATGAATATTATTGGTCCTGATAAATAGCGTCTCACAAAAGTTTTTTGTAATAATAAAAATTAAAATCCATCTCTCTGATCTGCCCTTTCTATATCAACTCCCATAGTAATCATTTTCAGAAATCTCTTACCATGGTATCTTTGAAGTAATAAAAATTTGATGTATTTATTCTGCTTTCACAGTTGAATAAACGTAGATGATTCTCAGCTTTTTGCATACGCATGTTTGTCTGGACATTTCTAGTAAACATATGTGGGTTTATGTTCAAATGATATTTTTAAATACAGTTTGTTTTTGTATCTGGATAAATATCTAAATGAGGTATTAAATACAATATTTAAATTATTCGGACTATTGTTACACATCTTCGTCACCATACACACACGCACAAATATCCACACATATGGATTCTGTAAGTCATTTAAATATGTCTATATAGAATGGGTTTTTAATCTTTTCAAGTTTACTTACACACGGATTAACTTTTTCAATAAAGATGAGGTATTATATACACTATCCACAAAATCATTACACTAACAGAATTTTTTTTTTTTGAAATTTATAAAACCAAGCATAAAACAAATACAATATGGGAATAGTAATATGCCAGTGAAATGTATAATATCTGTAAACGAAAATTGCAATACTAGTTTTGTAAAAAAAAAATATGATAACAGCAAAAATTGCAATATGAGCACTTAAAAAAATGGTTTTTTTTTATTATATTTATATATCCCAGATATATATATATAAAAGAATGAAACAGTGGATGAAGGCGTTAGTTCGATCCAGTGACAGGACCCAAATATATATATATAGTTCAATACCTGGTTATATATATATAGAACTTATATAGGTAAATTAAAGGATATACTGATCCTGTTAAATATTTATTTGGAAATTGAGTCTACTTGGGAGAAAATAAATGTTTCAGTTCGAAATTCCAACCACCTGAAGAAGGCCGGAGCGTACAACGGCAAAACTTTGTAATAAATATGGCAACAAAGATGAGGACAAATAGTCCAAAAATAAATAGTAGTAAATTCACCTTTCAAATTTGTAATTAATATTACCTGCCCTGGATTAATGTCATCAAAGGCTTAGAGGTATAAAATTGAACTTTGGCGGCATTTCAGCCGGGCTATGATTTATTAAATGCTGAAACCTAAATATTCTAAACGCCATTGCATGCCTTCAACTAGATCTAAAGAAATACTGCTCATTTGTGGATGATATATGTTTTATATATATATATAAATATATATTTTTATATATTTTATAGTGTTTTTATTTTGTTAAGAGTTCTATATTTATTTGGATATCTGGGATCCTAACAGAGTTCAGTTTGAACAAACATAAAATTGAAGATAGAAATCATACTTGCTACCGGTTGTAGTTTATCCTCATGTTATATATATATATATAATATATACAATTCTTAGAGTTTATGATATTACTATATTTATGGGATATTATTCTGATATCAATTCTGTATGTAAATACTAAATTGCCTTGGAAAAGTCGTACAAACAGGGCGACAGCTCTCAATGGATCGCAATCGAGATTAGACTTTCTGATAATCGATTGTTTACATGAAATATCAGTCTCCATTGGTCATTCAATGCTGAATTCTAAATATATGTCATTTTGTTTTCACAATAGAATATATGTGTAGATGTGTACAGCTTTTATATATATATTTTTTTGAAAAGAACGATTAAATAGGCAGCACGTATGTGGTTTTAATGTTGCTATTTTTTACAATTATATTTTGGAATTCCGGTTGGGATTTTTCGTTAAAATTTTAGGAAGTTAATGAATGGCTTTAATTCTCTGTGTGTAGAATTTAATGTTGTTTTGACGTAATTTTAGGATATTTAGACAGACGGGTCCATTCATCGTACGTTAAGATCAAATTTTAGGATATTAGCAACATTTTCATAAAAGGGAAATTAAAATCACGTAATTTTAGGAATATTCCAAGAGATTTTAATGCACTACAGAATTCGTTCAAAATATACCATTATGCGTAGCTTTCTTCCAGGATAAATATATGGATTAGTTTTAGATACGAATTCTTTTTTGCATGATGTTGGTAATTTCAGTTTAAATTCTTTCATGAAATCTTTATATCTCAATTCCGGCATATCAACACCTCTATGGGTAAGACGATTTTGAAATCATAATAATTTGGGTAAGACGATAAACTACGTCGAAATCTTGGCTAAGAAATAAATTATCCTCGTTTTGGGTAAGAAATAAATATACGTCCACGTTCATTTTTTACTAAAAATATGTATTTCTATACTTTTATATTGTTTACGTTTTGTTGGGAGTTCACTATTTCTCCATATCCACGTCCTGGTTAAGACGATAAACTAGGGTGGTCCTGGGAAAGACGATTTAAGTTATTTCCACGTCCTGGGAAAAACGATAAAATATCAGCGTCCTGTATAAGACGATAAACCGCATCCCTGTCCTGGGTAAACTACTAAACCAGACCCCACGTCCTGATTAATCGATAATTTTTACATCCAACAGCAACTTTCTGATCTTCTGCGTATTTTACAGGCAAACTGCCTTATTCTCAGCGGATCTGGTGTTTATTCTTCCCTACCCTGGGTGATTTATTTGTTAGGGTAAGCTATGTTTATGTTAACCCCCAAACTGGGGTCAAATAACAAATGGCTTAAAAATACATATACATTGAGATTGAGACATACAAAGTTCAAAACTCAAACCAAACATCGTTGAAAAAAAAAAGCAAATAAGTTTTTTTTTAGGCGCTTTTTCCTGTCTTCAAGTTCATTTCAGACAGGCATCTTCCCAAGAAATAGATTTTGAAAAAAAATATTTAAAGCAATACATTTTTCGAAGAAAAATTAAGTAAAAATACATTTTGAAAATTAAAAAAAATATATACCATATATATAAAAATTTTGTATATATATTAAATAACCATAAAGAGAAAAACTGTAGGACATATAATATTTTTTCTTATAGATGTTTTATTTTTAAAAATAAAATGGAATGAAAATCATCAAAGTTCATTTTGTAATTTCTGGTTATGGCTCATGTGAGCTAATTTTAAATCGAGGAACGGCATAATAAAAAAATAGTAAAATATCAGGATAAATTTTGTTTTTCTTGAAACGAACAATGCCATTTAATTACAAAAATTTAGAACTTTTCTTCCATAATGAAACATAATAAACATTCACTGAATGTTATATTCGAAAAAAATATTTTAAATCAATTATATATATATATATATATATATATATATATATATATATATATATATATATATATATAGTAATTCATCGAGTCTCAAAGAATGTCAGGACTGAATGAAGAAAGTATTGTATCGGCCATTTCGTCTTATTATGGGGACACATTTGGCATCCTATTTTGCGACAAAACACAGGTCATAATTTTAGACCAATAAAATCTCTCTTGACGAAGGTTTCTCTTAATCCTAGACTTTTTATATCGCCGTTACAAAAAATATATATATGATATATATATATATATATATAAATGGATTGTGCTTTTAAAACGTGCCTTTACGTTCATTTTAACAAGCCAATCCCTCGTTGTCATTTTTAATGTTATATTAACAAAATATATAATAAATTGATAGAAAGATATTAGAATACGTTTTCTTAATTAAAATAATCATTTATAGTAATTCATCGAACAGTTTAGAAGAATTCTAAATGGAATGTTAATTAAAAAGCATTCTGATGTCACTGGATATATATATATATATATATATATATATATATATGGCTAAATAATTGTCTGAATAAAACAATCCATTTATAATACATACATATATATATATATATTTATATATATATATATATATATATATATATATATATATATATCCTTGGAAATAGAAAATTATGAATTTATGTGCGCGTTTAAAACTCAGTAAATTTAAAAATAAGTTATTCAATATTCGCTTGAAGATGAAACGGAACTAATGCTTTTAATTTAATTATATAATTAAATTTGAAGTTTTTAGCTTCAGTTTTTGAAACATGGTTATTACTGTGTAGCGAAAAAAACATATTTTAAATCAGTTAATTTATAATATTTATGCTCTGTAAATTTACTTTGAGCGCTGTTTTGTAAAAATAAAAATAAAAAAATATCAATAAGAACACCGGATTATATATCATACTGTTCTTTTTTTTTTATTTATATATATATATATATATATATATATATATATATATATATATATATATATATATATATATATATATATATATATATATATATATTTGAGATTAATACAAATAAAATTTAACATACAGCCCATTCATGTTATATTCAGCACCTCGACTCTAGAGTTTGGTAGACAAACTTCATGGTAATTGTTCAGTCCACTCTTCAGGAGATTTCAGCATTTGACTGCCATCTTTTTTCTATTTTTCGTTATCTTTATAGTAAGTTTGATGTAATTATATAATGCGCTAGTTGGGATGCTCTTATTATTGGTGCAAAGTTGATTTTTTCTTTCCTTGTGTGTGTTTGTGTATGTGTGTGTGTGAGTTTGTGAAAGCGTTTACATTTCTGTATGTGTGATTATTTCTCCTTTCCATCATCTTCTTATACTCTCACTAACACCGTTCGATAAAAATTCGAATGAACTTTATTCAGTACCTAGAACATTTTTTGCTGTGGGGCTGTATAGACTTATGGCTGTTTAGCAAATACTCAACAATTACCGATCCAGATATATTAACGCATATGTGTAAATTATCCAAATTTCCTCTCCAAATATTGTCTGATGTATGGTGATTAATTCTCGTGAACCTTTCTGCTTATATCGTCAGCGTCACGAACATTTAAAATGGTGAATTAGATTATAATAAGATGAAGTGTCATAAAATATTTCCGTATCGATCTTGGCTGGACAAGAAAAACAATATCTGCGTTGGCAGACGAATAAGTATTCCTCACACGAGAAAAAATTGTTCAGCAAAACTCATATTAGCATCAATAATCCACGAAAATAGACAGGATGCATCTGGGGAGCCAATAAATTTAGACTTTTAAATTATGACATTTTATTACGAATGCTACACTCCAGAATATGAAAAGAGTATCAATTTTCACCTAGAACTTATTTGACAAATTAAATTTTCGAATTTTTGCATATATATATATATATCTTTAAAATTTTGTTAGTGAAGGGATTTCGCCATTTTATCTCATTAACTTTAACTATATATATATATATATATATATATATATATATATATATATATTGCAATGAATCATTCATACAAAAAGTAAATTCGCTAACAAAATTTTAAAGATGCATTAACCTACTAATCACTCGATAAATGTTATGATCCTTGTTTTTTAAAATTATAAACGGTATAAGGTCTTTCTTAAATACGCAAGTACTTTCGACTGTACATTTACTCATCTTCAGGCATGGAAATTATTTTGTTTCTGGTAACATTCAGGTATCATGCGAGACGAAAAAATATAATGCGAATCGAAATATGTTTTTTATCCGTTTTTTTTTTTTGATAACTGATACAAACTTTTGGAGCGTGCAGTCGCAACGCTAGTGTTGAATTTAAGAAATTTTGCGTATAACTACGTTTGAGTATACTCCCTGTTTTTTCCATCAATTTGAATTATGATTATCGGTCTGTACATGTGAACGACCTAATAAAGATAATGTGCTTTCCGACAGTTTTCCTGTTTGCGTCCATTTATCAGGCCTTAAATCAAAAACCGCTCGACACAAGAAAATATTCAAAAAAATTTAATTTACCCTTCTGAAGAATGCACATCATGTCGTTCAGATCTTCTCAAAAGCTCATATCTGCTCATTTTTTTTCTTATCCGAAAAGTAAAAGTATTTTCTGTGTTTCAGTAAACGCCCTGATTTTGTTTTATTTAACCGTGTGGATTAAGACTACCGGCCTGTGCATTCGATAGACTTAATAAAGAAAATATATCTCAGTTGATTTTCGTACTTTCATCTTTATCTTTTATACTCCGCTACAAAATAAGATATGAGTGTCACCAACATGGATACGATTTATTTAACACTCCTATTTAAAACATTTTTGATTCAAGAAGACAATGTCATCAGAGGTCAGGTGATCAGGAGGAAAGAGAAGTCACTCTGAGTGGACAATGTATATGGACTAACGTTGATTCAAACCAAGTTCTCACCTTTCAAGAACCCCGATATCTCCAAGTTGATGTATTTGGCAACTAGTGACACGATCCAGGTCTGATTTTTTTTCATTTTATATCTTAGATTAGAATTAACCATGTTAGTAGTCTCAATACATTTGAATGGGACATTTCTCTTTCCACCTTCAAGAAATTCCCAGCTATGACAAATAACAGGAAGCATGATATTTCATAGCTAAGGACCATATGAATATGTCAAACGAAAGATGTTTACAACGGGAGAACGCCATGAAATTTATAAAGCTATTCAAGAAACAGAGCAGGACATGCCATTCAGGTGATAGGAAACGAATGTTATGTTCACCATTAAATGCCATGACATGTTATAGGTATTGGCAACGAGTTATCCAGCCCTTTGATAAGGTTCAGAAAAGGAAATAACAAAGAAGAGATTCAGATCGTTTTACTAAATAGTGACAGGGAAATAAACATTCCGGATAATATAAAAGGAAATAAAAATATAAATATAAAAATATAATATAAATATATTTATATATATAAAAATATTATGATATTTATTCAATTAGAATGAGAATAGGAATATTGGGTTAACAATGGAACAAAAAAAGAAAGACGTTATAGATAAAAGGTGACGATAGTCAGTACTAAGAAAGGGGGGGAGGAGGAGGTGAAGAAGAAGAAAGTTTTTTTTATTAATAAGTTAAAAGGAATGGTTCTTCGTTGTTGTGAATACATATAGTAAAATGGAGACATTATAATTTATAAAATTAATATAAGGACTTATCCAAAAAAAAGAAAGACATTAAAGATTCTTCCAAACTGAGTAAAAAATATTCATTCAATAGATATTCAAAATTTTTTTTTTAAATCATAAAAGAAGTCAAAATTATTGTTTTGAAGAAGAATAAAAATGAGGATTTTTTTTTTTTTTTGGAGCATCCGTTAAAAGACCTTTGTTCCAATGGTTGAAAAGTTTTTGTCGAATCAATAGATTGAGTCCAAGTCGAAATGAAGGATAAAAAAATTAAAACAAAATGAAATGAAGGAAATGGATATTAAAGAGCCTCGACAAAAAGAATGAACCATGCAAACATGAAAATGAAAAAACAAAATTCAAGGTGGAAGAAGAGATATGAGATTTAAAATTACATTGAGATGGTTGAAAGAAAAATTGAAGGAACATGGATATGATATTTTGAACGCTTTTTTACGAAGAAAAAAAAGAAGATATCTATTACAAATTCCTTTACGGATTATTTGTGGAAATATGTTTGGTTATATATATTATATATATTTTATACGGTCTCGAATAAAGCATTACCTGAGGGGTATATATATATAGAACACATACACATGACGCCAACAATATATTTTTATATATAAAGAGGTACACACATAAATAACATATATATATATATATATGGGGGTCTAAAAAATAGGGTGAGAATATATCAAAAATAATAGAATATGAGAATTTAACATATTGAATTCATTTCGCATAGATTATTTTAAGAAATTAAACTTATCTACAATATATAATAGATATTTGGAATAAATATGTGTATAGATTGTGCAATTTTACACACACACAACACACACACACAATTCTCTTTCTTTTTAAATTTAATCTGAAGAAGTCTAATAAAAAAATAATCGTGTTTCAATAAACGTTTTTCCATTTGATATAATATATATATATATATATATATATATATATATATATATATATATATATAGATATTAAACAGAAAATTGTCCAGATCGTGTAATGGTTTGTTTTTCATCCATACAAATAAGAATTTTTATCTAAAAAAAAACAAAAAAACACTAATTTAGTTGCAGTTTCTTTTTCTTATTGCATATATAGAAAATTTTTGCCATATTATGACATTCTTAATGCTTAAGAATCACTAAAAATTAATTTGAATTATTCAAGTAGAAACAGAACCGATTAAATTATTTGTATCAGTCCACTAAATCAAAAATCTGGGTCATCATCCTCTAAGAAAAAATCATTCAGGTCTTCAGCTACTGGTACCAACATGTTCATACACTGGCTTCCATTCAACTACCATCAAGACAATTGTTTAATTACAAAACAAAAGGTGTTAATAATTTTTATCAATATCTCAAATTACATTCACAGATGTCAAATGCAGGTGAATAAGTTTAAAAGCTGTGAACAGTCACGCAGAAAACCATTAGTTCTCAACAGGAAGAGGGATCATTTTTTCAAATTAGAGCTAAATACATTCTTATTGGACAAAGTGGGAACACCAGTAGTGTGTAAAAAATTCTCGGAGAATTTTCTATTCAGATTTCTTTTAATCATTTCTAAAGAGATTTTGAAAAAAAATAAATTTGACAATTTTATTTATCGATTTGGAAAATTCACCTTGAAAGAGATTTGGACAATTTTGCTATTCCACTGGTATATATGATATATATATGGATATATATATATATATATATATATGATATTATATATATATATATACAGTTATAGCGAGATTATTATTTAAATCATTATAGACAAAACCATTTTACTTACTACTTCACGGATGTAGATATAGATATATATGCTTTTAGAAAATGTTATGAACGTTGTAATTTATATATTACTTTTGTTCTCATCGGATATATATATATATATATATATATATATATATATATATATATATATATATATATATATATATAAATATATATACACATAATTATTTATATATTACACACACATACATATATAGATATATATATATATATATATATATATATATATATATTTGGTTGGATAGATGTGAGTTTGTGACCCTGGGTTTCACGCTTTAGCGATCGTCAGACAAACTGATTAATGTTTTAAAAAATTTGGGTTTATGTAGATTGCGTGTATTGGTGTTATTGTGGAAGTGGTGGGGAAATTTCGTCGTTTTGTCATTCATCGTACTAACCCAAACATCGATATATGCAGACACATATACATACTTGGTCGTCCGTCGGGACTCATAATATATATAAACATATGTGGGCAGTTTCGGTTATGACACATGTATGTATACGGATGTGTAATATCTATACATACACATTTGTATGTTGAAATGTTGAAATTTAAACATTCGAAGTGTGACGGAAATGTCTCGTTACTGTATACATGTCATATTAAGTGTTTTCGCGCTGAAAATATTTCCTCGCATGTATGTATCCGTTGGTGGGGTTTGTGTAAAACCTGAGACATTCAACTTTAATACAAAAAAGTGTCCATCAATATGCAAGAAAATGTTAAAATTGAAGAGGACATGATAAATATAGTTAGAACCTTGAAATTAAAAAGACACTTGGACAATTTCAGAAAAAAATCATAGACGACAGGAAAAAAATAATCAACTCCAACAAGGTATTCATTTTGGCTGACAAAACCACAAACATATATACCATAGAACCTACAGCCTACAATCAACTCTTAACCAACAAAATTACACAACTATACAAAAAAAACAAACATGAACACAATAAACATTATAAACCAAGAAGCCAAAAATATAGCCACCAATTTGAATATAGATGAAAAGAGTAAAAAAACTAGCTGAACAACATGCTTTCATCACGGCAAAGGACCACAAAGCCAGCTTCATAGAAAAACCCACATTCAGACTAATTGACCCGGTGAAGAGCGAGATAGGAAAAATTAGTAAGAAGATCCTAGAAAATATCAACACCACCCTAAAGAAAAATTAGGTCTCAACCAGTGGAAGAACACCAAAACCGTCATAGAGTGATTCAAAACAATAGACAACAAGAATAAATCCACTTTCATCCAATTTGACATTGTGGATTTTATCCTTCCATTACAGAAAGCATATTAAATGAAGCCATACAACTGGCACAACTAAATGTAAAACTCACGGACGGTGATATAAAAATAATCAAGCATTGCCGCAAATCCCTGCTGTTCCACAACAATGAA
>CAHIKZ030001838.1:0-7500 GCA_903632075.3 Acanthosepion pharaonis
TTACTACTACTACTGCTATTATTATTATTATTATTATTATTTTCTTTGATTTCTGTTGCATACATTTCCTTCTGGGTCCCAACCAGTGACCTAAGGTCAGAAATGACTTCATGACATTTTCCACAGATCAATTTTGTAAAAAAAAACAACAAAACCTAAGATCATACACATTTTACATAGTTAAAGCTCTCCATAATGTGAGCTGTACTTGTGAGTACAATTTTTTGTATTTCTCTTATGCATGGGCTACCAGGAATCCCTTCAATGCCTCTATCAGCCTTTTTCCAATCAATCCGAGGGCTCCAACTACAACTCAAATTATTGATCTCCTCATGTGCCACATTTTTGAGATTCCCATTTCAAGATCCTTGTATCTTGATAGTTTCTTGAAGATCTCCAAAGATACATTACAATCTGCAGAGACTGCCATGTCAATAAGAAAGCACATTCTGGTTTTGTAGTCTTTGATCACAATGTCTGGGCAATTAGCTTTGATTGTTTTGTCTCTGTGTATTGCAAAGTTCCATGAAATCGTTACACATCCTAGCTCTGTATCTCAGACCTGGGTGATGTTCATACCAGTTTCTTGCAGTTTCTTTCCAGTAAAAGTGGTATATTTTCCAATGCAGATATTGGTCCACTCTGTCAGGCCGAGTTTTATATTCAATTGGTACAAACACTGTGCAACCTGATACAATATAATTATTATTATTATCATTATTTCCTTTGATTTCTTTTGTATACTTATATCTTTTTGAGTCCCAACTGGAGAGGTCAGAAATGGCTTCATGATATTTTCCACTGATCATTTTGTTAAAAAAAAAAAAAAAAAAAAAAAAAAGATCACACATTCTACATAGATAAAGCCCTTCGTAAAGTGTATTATTATTATTGTTATTGTTGTTTTCATTCACATAGTTTTTTGTTTTCAATCAGAGATCTTGTTTTATGGGATGGGTGTTCTCCCTCAAGTCAGATGTCCTTTTCGCAACAAAGACGCCCGAGGCAAAGGGATACTAGATTTTATTCTGATTTTCCCAAAGTAAGCCTTAAAGAGTGTGAGAGTAGCATGACAACAAAGTGATGCTGGGATACTAATGTGTACAAAGCACATCATGACACCCAGTCTGATAAGTGTATACCAAGCACATGCATCACAGCCAAATATTGACAATATGGTGAATCTTACAAGTGCCATCCAGTAACGCAGTTTGTTTGGATGGTCTCTGATTGAGGGTGTTTCCAAGTATCTAGAAGTGACTCCCAAATTGCCCTAGCTGCCTCATCCTTCAAACATAAAAAGACAACCCTCTCAATATGCATCCATGATGCTCCCTGACATCTGTTGCTCATGAAAAAGATGCACTGTGCATCAGTCCTCCAGGGACATTCCCAACTGGTAAGGGTCAGGCAACTGACATACAAATCGGTCATGCTGAACGGGGATATTTACTGTCAGCCATCTTAATTCATTCTGGGAGAACATGTACATGTTAACACCTTCCATCAATTATGGTCAGGCCATACATCATGAAACATTAAGGCATTTATCTTATTATAATTCTGTTATAATTCCTTAATAAGTTAGAGTCAGTTACTTAGTGTGCATGTTACACCCTGCAAATACCTCATAAATAATGGACTATTCATTTTTGATTACTAAGAAGAACTAAAAAGAGAGACACTGTTTGGTTTCATCAAGAAAAAGAAAAAAAGAAAGAGAGAGATAGAGAGTGGGGAGATAGAGGCAGTACTAATGTTCTTATGTGTCTAACTGGTCAATTTTAAATCTTTTCATTTGTATCCTCTTACTTCTTAAAATAATGACCAGCATTCATATTTATGATTTATTGCAATATTTTGTGAAAGTTGTTAAGCTCAAATATTTAATAATACAATCGGAGAAATACCACTGGCAATTTATAGTTGGAAAACTCACAAGAATGTTATCATTCACTCATGACACATAGTTATCATTCTCTTGCACAAATTGTTAGAATTCTCTTGTCTACATTAGAATCATTCTCTTCTACACAATGTTATCATTCTCTTGTACTCATTGATATCATTCCCTTCTCCACATTGGAATCATTCCCTTGTACACATTGTTATCATTTAACGTTATTACTTTACAGCAATCATATAAACCTTTTCAATTCTAAAATAATGGTAATAATGAATATCCTATAAGAAATATAGACTAATAAAAATGATCAATATAATGGCGATAATATAAATAATGAAGATGAATTTCTAAATGTATTGACAAATTAATATTTTGTACATGTAAATTTAAGTTTCAAATAGACAGAACAGGACGATTATTCAGTTTTGGATAAAAATCTACCAAGGACATCTTTATTCCAACCACCCCTTTTATTAAATATCCAAGTAATTTCCTCCCAGCCATTAAATTAAGCTGTGAGCATTTTTGGACAAAGTGTTTCATTACTGAATTTTCTCAGCCATCCCTTTTGTTCCAACATATTCTATTCGAATCTTAAATGCAAATAAAAGTAATAATAATTACCAATCAATCCAATGGTAATAATAATGAACTAATTATTATTATTGTGAAATAATAAACCATTTTGTAGTAGTAGTAGTAGTAGTAGTAGTAAAATAACACTTGGGATAGGACATACTCAATGTTTGGTAAAAACACTAATAAAGTAAGTTCAATTAATTCTTATAAATTTCTTTGTTGTTTTAATAAAACAGAACATATATTTGAATTATTACAGCTTGGCCATATATATTACTTCTTATGCAATTTTAGAGGTGTGTGTGTGTGATACACATACCCTGTGCTGGAAAAGGAAATGGAATGTGTTTTTGTTTTCCAGCATGTAGAAAAGTTGAACTTTTAACCACACCAGAAAATGTTGAAGATGATGATGATGATATCCATGAGGAATATCAATAGCCAAATATCCAATTTCAAAATCCCAACACAATGATTCTGTTTGACAAATGTTGAAGTTGGTTGTGCTTTCAACCAGCAGCTACTCTTAGGAATACATCTACTTTAATCCAGCCTTAGGGATACATCTACTTTAATCCAGCCTTAGGAATACATTTCTGTACATTTTTTCAGGCGGTCTTTAAAACTAAATGCTCAAAAATTGGAAAAAGCTACGAATCTAGTTTTTGGTGGCAGCCCTTATCACAGGAAACCCCATCTTTCAATAATGATTTTCTCGAAAAAGTGAAAAATCACCCCTGCCCTAATGGCATATGCACAGACCAGTGAGAATTAAATATGCAGAATCCTCTCAAAATTTTGAATTTCAAATGAATTGGCAGATTCAGGCTTTGAATCTGATAAAAGTTAACAAAGAAATCATGCTACAGCATGGATTTTGATGTTCTGGTTGACCATAGAGTAAATCTAAAAGTGCTAAGACAGATACATATCTTGACTCCACCAGAGACATGAGGAAGTTGTAGAACAAGATAATGGTGACAGTTGTGCCTGTTGTTATTTGAACACTAGTAACAATATTGAAAAGCCTAAATTGAATGCTGAAGGAACTGGAAATCAAAAAAGGATTTGAGACCCACTGGATGATAGTGTTAGTAAAATTATACTAATTATAATTATACTAAAATACTGAGGAGACTTCTGAAGTATTAAAGAATTTAGTTGTCAAGTAATCTCCAGTGTAAACCATCAGTGTGGACACATGAGTGAATAACAATGTATAAATTTCTTTTATAAGCAGCTGTACTTAAATTTGGCTAAATTTTAAGCAACTCCATTCTTGATGTCAGTGTGACATAAACAAGTAAAAAGAAAAGCTATTTAAAAAATAGAAAAATGTAAAATTAAACAAAAAGTTACTGAATAATTTATATCAAAATGTATTCAAGAATTCTACCACTTAATAGGAACCAGGCCCAACCAAACTAACATAAAATAACACAAATGAAACTGATATTTCAAACATTTGTATGATTATTGTCTGCTAAAAAATATACATTAACAACCACCAGATGGCATTAGCAAAAGCAGTATACAAGAAAAGGGCACGAAAATCTCTATTTACAGTATTCAGACTATAGTCCTCATCTTTGTCGCCATATTTATTACAACGTTTCGGCCATTGTAACTCTGAACTTCTTCAGGTGGTTGAAATGTGAAACTGAATATTTTATTAAATTTTACATTGGGGTATACTGTTCTAGTTAGACAACCAGTTTTTAATGGATTATATTGTCAGTTATCTCTTGTCAATCCCCTTTTCCAAGCTTTATATACTCAAGGACACATGGCACAGTGGAGATTGTTAGTTAGATCAGTAGTTCGGGACCCAATGAAGTGTGAGTTCAATATCTGGTTAAGGCTGTTGGGAACTTGGAAATGGGAATTAACAGGAGAAGTTGAAGTTTGACATCCATTAAACATGGCACATGGAACTAGAACAGTGTGTGAAATAAAGGGTTCAAATTTTTTTTCCAAAACATTTTGAAGAAGGTCGGAGCATACAACGGCTGAAAAGTTGTTGCAAAAATATTGTGACAAAAATTTTGAATAATGTAAATTTGTACATATTTAATATCAACTCAAAAAACATAGACAGATACAAAATTTCTTTTCCCTTCTCTTTTTTTCATTTCTTTCCTGAGAGGATATTTTAGAGATAGGATATGTCTTTTTCCCCAATCACAAAATTTTTCCTTGATGAACTAAACTGTGAATTGAACACAACACAGAAAGCACAAAAATAAATATCCCTAAGCTTACTTAACTATGCACAGACATATTTATAAATGGTATAAAATGACAATTGGAAAAAAATCTTACATTTTGCCGATGAGTTTCGTCTTCCGACTTTTTCAAGGCAAAAATGAAATCGAAATGTTTTTGTTGTTATAGTTACATTAAAAGACAAAATGCGTTGACAAAATCTAAGATTTGTTTCCAATTGTCATTTCATACCAATCTGTCTTGTCTACAGAATTGATCTGGGAATTTAACTATAAAAATCGACAGAAAAAAAAAAAAATCCCTTACTATAAAGGTAATTTACATTAACCAGAAAAAAAAGGCTTAGACAGAAGCGTCTATCTTTTTAAATTTGGATTTTTTAATGTAACTATAACAACAAAAACATTTCGATTTCATTTTTGCCTTGAAAAAGTCGGAAGACGAAACGCGTCAGCAAAATCTAAGATTTTTTTTCCAATTGTCATTTTATACCAATATATATATATATATATATATATATATATATATATTTGTGTATATTTATAAATCTAACATGTGTGTAAATATATATATATATATAAATATAATTATTATATAAAATATAAATTTATTGATTTAAAATAATTTTTTTTTCCTATAAGTTCTAACCACATTCAAAAAAACACTTCATTTTTGAAACATATTAGAACCATTAGCGAAATAATATTTTAAAACAATTAATTTATAATATTAGTGAAAATTTACATTGAGCACTATTTTGTAAAAATATCTATAAGAACACAGGATTATATATCTTACTGTTCTTTCTTTTTTTTATTTATTTATTTATATATATATTTATATAATATATATATATTTACAAGTATATATATATATGAATATATATCATTAGAGAGAACATTTAACATTTTCGAAAAGGGCTAATTTATAGAAAATCTATTTTTTCTCTCTCTCTCTCTATATATATATATATATACATACATATGTATGTATATATATTATTTAGGTATTAATGCATCTCAGTAACAATTACAATGCAGTAAGTTTGATAGTAAGGATGTCATTGCTATTGCTGTAAGACGTTGTCCAGGAGAAATATAAACATAATTGTAATGTTTATTCTAGTTTCTGAAGTTGTTGAAAATAAGTATAGGCTTTGAAAATATTTTTTATTACACGTAATTTTAGGACGTAGATGAAACATGCAGATAATAACAATGTATAAACACGGTTATTTGATGGAATGATACAAGGAAAATGTAAATGTGCATTATATAAATATTTAAAAGCATTGATATGAAAGGGAATCAGTAACACTATGGCCTAGAGGGGAAAATTTATTTATTTTACACAAAAAATATGATTACATGGACAAAATACCTTTCCATATCAATGAACTTGATATATACAATGTACACATTTATAATATATATATATATATATATATATATATATATATATATATATATATATATATATATAGCAATATGGAAATAGTATTTTAAGTGCTGTTGTGGATAAGGGAGGGATCAATGTAAAAAATAAGTTATATAATTTATATTAATAATAAATATTATAAATCATTTTCGTTATCATGGACAAGAAAACTGTAATTTATTATTAATATGTATATATATATATATATATATATATATATATATATATATATATATATATATATATATATATATATATATATATATATATATATATGGATATATATATATAACAACATGTGTGTGTGAATGATAACAAATATGGACAAGGAACAATGCACGTTATTTAAAATATATATATATATATATATATAGTTGGGTATCAATATATATATATATATATATATACTATATATATATATATATATATATATATATATATATATATATATATATATATATACATTTTAAAACATTTTAAGAAAAGGAAATATACATATATATATGTGTGTGTGAGTGTACGTGATTATCTATGATATAAAATGTACAAGATAATGATAATTTATTGTAAAAAAAAAAAAATATTTTAATAATTATTGACAAGGGAATGTTAAATTCACATGTATGTAAATGCACAGATTTAAATACAATCACTAGAGAATTGCATCTAGACAGATGGCTAAATGTTTTTTATCATTAAAAGAATTGTTATGGAAATCGAAAATATTATATTTTTTGATCTGTTATTTTCAACTGTTAAAAAAAAAAAAAAAGGTTGATTGCAAAACCTTAGGAATACGAGAGTATGTTTATGTTTCCGCCCAAGTTCACCTAACAAATCTTTGCATATATATATATATATAAATATAATTTATGCTAGTTTAACATTGCATGATTTTTATGAAAGAAAATGTTCTGGTATTCACAATATCGCATTAACTGGGCGAAAATTTCAATATTATACATTTAATTAATTCTTAAGGTTTTTCGGAATATGAAATTTTGTTCATAATGTAGATATTTCTGAATTTCCTTTTGTTGCAATGCTTTTAACATATCAACATTAATTCTATGCAATAACTTTTATATCACTGCAGGAAGCATTCACATGAATATTTAAATATTTGAAACACACACACACATAAACACACACACACACATACACACACACACACACACATATACATATATTGGTTTGGTGCATAATTATCAGGCGTTTTTAAAATAAAGTTATTTGTTAATAAAAAAATACTGTTAAACATTTTTTTTTTAATAAAAAAATTTATTGTTATAAAAATGCGTGTCGATAATCATACGTTCCGGAATAATCATTTAGAAATGTTATTGTTGAAT
>CAHIKZ030001838.1:15000-77500 GCA_903632075.3 Acanthosepion pharaonis
ATGATGATAATGATACTACTACTGGTATAACCTTATCAAACTGGGTATTGTGAAGTATATATTAGACTTCATATATTTGTCCCCTAGCATCTCTTTGTTAGCATGTTACTC
The DNA here is from genome assembly GCA_903632075.3 of Acanthosepion pharaonis. Classification (NCBI taxonomy): domain Eukaryota; kingdom Metazoa; phylum Mollusca; class Cephalopoda; order Sepiida; family Sepiidae; genus Acanthosepion; species Acanthosepion pharaonis. Next base: position 15,112 of record CAHIKZ030001838.1, read on the forward strand.
TTGCACCCTATCATAATCATCATTATTGTAATTGTTACATTTGTGGTCCTTAAATTTTAACAACATGGCCTTCAACAGAGATCAAGTGGCAGCAAATCCCCTCAATACTTCAGCACTCTTCTCAATATTTTAACTAAGTTTTTTTTAATGCTGTTGTATGTATGGCCTAGATTATTATTATTTATTTATTATTATTACTAGCCTAGACACCGTCCTTTGGGAAGGCTTTAGGCTAGCTCACGTAGAGGGCTTTTGCCCTTTTATCTTCAGCTTCCTATGTATGTAAAAGTTATAAGAATTTAGAAATAATAAAATTATTTCATCTTTATTTGACACCATAATTCGGCATAATCTTTCTTTGTATACACAATTGATCTATGTAGTTTGTTTACATTTATTTTGCATGCAACTTTTATTTTCTTTTAAAATCACCATTCTTTATGAGCTCTTCACATAAAGTCACTCTTAAAAGACATTAGGGAGTTTGAACTATGTAATATTTTGATTATGTCACAGTACAAGTATTAGAAAAAAACATATGAGCAATGTACCATGCCCTGTTTAAGTTTTAATTAAGTCTAATTAGATGATATTAATTGCAGTTGTGACAAAATGCAAAATTAAAGTTAAACCTTTAATAAAGAGCTAATTTTAAACCTTTAACTCAGTTCGATATTTAAATTTAACTTTAAATGTGTTATTTTTTTTAAAAGATTAGGTACTTATTTTTAATAAACTATATTGTTTTTTTAGGTTGTTTATAATTTGCTAAGATCAAAAAACGGACAGACGGATGGACACACATACACTGCCTTTTATTTATATAGATTATTATTATAGTTGCTGTTGATGATGATAATGGTGATTGTGGTGTGGATGAGATGATAGTAGTGGTGATGATGGTTAGGGTAGTGGTGATGACAAGATGGTAGTGGTGATGATGTTGGTAATTCTTATGGCAGTGCTAGTGTGAAAAGCTAGTAACATCTCATCAACCCCGAACAGACCCTAACGTTGCTCCAAACCTGACGAATGGTCAAACCCTCAATGAGGTTCCTTGCATCATCAAATGCCTACTGGATTTAAAGCTCACTCCTGATTTCAAATCAAACGTGTATATCCATAGCATCAGTGCTGGAAGAAGGGTCAGTTCCTTGTATTGCTCCAGAAAATACCTAACTGCATTGCTATATCTTTACAAAGTGTCGGCTCTGACCAAGAATGTAGAATTGCTGCCTGAATCTAAAAAAATCTAGTGTGTTGCTTAGTCCTCACAAAGAAGTCTTGACAGGATTTTAAAAGTTGATTACTTTTTTCCTTGTGGGTGATGAATTATTCTCTAACCTACAACCTTTATTGCATAAAAAACATTCCTAGTATCAAATTACTGTCTTACTATGATGAATGTTACATTCCTTTGTATTCAGGCTGCCTGACGATTTTTTTCAAAGGTATGAAGCAGCCTGTAAACATTTTTAAAAGTCCAATGTTGACTTCAATGTTCACTTATATATTTACATATGCTTTCTTCTTGATATTGAGACTTACTTTATTTCATAAATATAGCAAAAAAGTTATAAATTATATTTAAAACTCCCGGAAATCATACATATACAAACAACATATATATTATATATATATATATATATATAAATGGTCTGGAGCCCCTTCTGTTTGCCTCAGGGTTCTTGATTGGCTCCAGAGGCGGATATGCAATATAATTGGCCCTGATCTGGCATCTCATCTACAGTCGCTTTCTCACAGACACGCTGTCGCCTCTCTCTGTCTGTTTTACAAATACTTTCATGGCAATTGCTCTGAGGAGCTGCATTCGCTGGTTCCCAGACTTCATGAGTTCAAGCGCCCTACGAGGCTGGCATCCCGCTCTCACCCCTTCACTGTCGAAACTCCTAAATGTAGCCGTCTCTTCTACTCCAATAGCTTCATGTCTCGCACCTCTCGCCTGTGGAACTCCCTTCCCTATTCCAGTTTCCCTGAGAGCTATAATCTCCAGCTATTCAAATGTAATGTCAATCGACATCTCCAGTTGCCTTGATCTATCCACTACCCTTCTCCTCATCCTTTCTTCTATCACTCCTATCTGATCTTGCTCCAAATTTTCTGTAACCCCTTGCGTCCTAGTGGCTTCCCGCCTTGCTTGGGGTGAAACGCTTAAAAAGGAAAAAAAAATTTATACGTGTGTGTGTGTGAGAGAGAGAGAGAGAGGAAATTATATATAAATTTGTATGTAGAAAGAGTGAGAAATAAATAGATAGACAAGTATAAATGTGTATGTGTGTACATACACCTACAGAAGGTAGAGTGAAGAAAGAAACAGACTAGACAAGCAACAATTTTGACAGAAGGAACTGGATGTATTAGTTGCATAGGTATATGTTTATATCCATAAAATGTAAATAAAAACTTGTAATCGTGGCTTCAGTGCTGACATTTTGGTTTTTTAATGATTTCGCCCGAAGTGAAGGAAAAAAAAAAATTTCCCTGGCTTTCTTCAGGTGAACAACCTGTACAGTAAGGATAGAATGTCACACATTGATTATTTTTGTTTTTATTGACCTCATTTTTGTGTATGAACTGAAGAAGGCCGCAGGTGGGAATATACACATATATCAATAAAAGGCATAATTGAGAAGTATAAGCAGTCAATTGCTGATACCATGAGGAGTGGATGGTGTAATTCCCAGAGGGTCCGTCTACAAAACTCTGGAGTCAGGATCCTGAAGGTAGCATCAATCAGCTAAGTGACAAACCCATTACTTATATTTACACACACACACACACATATATATATATATTGATAATATTAGTGGTTAATATACATATATATATATATATATATATATATATATATATATATATTGATAATTTAGTCATTTTTATACATATATATATATATATATATATATATATATGAAAGTTTCCAAGAGGATAGAATTTAGGTAGAACTTCAATGTCAGGACAAATGTAGAATATATATATATATATATATATAGTAAAAATGTTATTTTTTTTTATGAATTTATTAAAAACATAAGCATATATATAAATAAAAGTATAAAACTAATATTACGAGACATTTAAAAAAAAAACAACGGGTGAATGCAAGATTTGGTTTTGCTCCAAAAAATCATCTTCATGGGGAGATTTAAAATTAATAAAAATTATGTTTCTTTTTTTTGTTTTTTTTAAACAAAGGTAATATTAGTTTTATCTATTATTTCGATCAAGAATTAAATTTTTTGCAACAAAAATATCTTTAAATATATATATATATTATATATATATATATATATATTTGTGTGTGTGTGTGTGTGTAAAAGTTTGTGTGTGTATATATATATATATATATATATATGTAATATATTATTATTTATGTATTATATGCGCTGTACTTATTAGAAAGAGCTCAATATCAGAGATAGAGGTAACATATTTGGTTGGATTGATGTATGGTTAAAGTGCTCAATATCATGGATAGAGCATATATAAATATAAAAGTGGACACTGAAGGTGACACCCAGAGGCAACAATATGTTTCTGTCACCTCTGGGTGTTCACTTCAAATATTGAAAAATTCAAAAATTCAAATTTTCAGATACAGAGGATTGTTTATTAATATTTTTTGTTTTATTATTTCAATTAGATATACATATATATATATATATATATATATATATATATATATATATATAAAAAATATAGTCTTAAGGTGTGCTATATTTATGGGATAAAGTGCTCCAATATCAGAGGCGTGTGTAAATATAAAAATGACCTTTAGACATCAACACCAAATATAACAGTCTGTTTCATATATGCAAAAATCATGGTCATTTGCAAAAATGTAAATAGATCTATGGTCAATTTTTCTTTTATATATATATATATATATGTGTGTGTGTGTGTGTGTGTGTGTGTGTGTGTGTGTGTCTGTATATCAATTATGAAACAAATTGCTGTCACTTGGTGTTGACTGGGTGTTTATATATATATATATATATATATATATATATATATATATATATATATTATGTGTTAAAAATATAGTTTTAACACACATATTTATATATATAGCTTGTCTGACAATCGCAAATAGCGTGAAACCCAGGGTCACAAACTCACACCAATCCAACTATATATATATCAAAAATATTTGGTTAAATAATATCGACAAATTCTATCTGCCAATTTTTTTTATTTAATTTTTCTAATTTCTGAATTAGGTGTTTTGTGTTATCGGCAAATTTGCCAAAATTCATATATTTATTCTTATTTTATATTATTTTCTTCCCAAGTATTTTTGAATGTTGCTACCTTTGTTTGCAAGAATTGTTCTGTGTACATTTTCCCAACTTTTTTTTTTGTTTCCAGCATTCTCACATTTGACCAATTTCAAGTTGTGTGTATATATATATATATATATATATATATATATATATACACAGGTTGCATCTCAAAGTATCAAAAATGCTTTTACAAATTCTGGAGACAGGCTCTGCACACCAAAACAAGGCAAAAGTCCATATAAACATACGTCTGCAAATACTTTATTTTTGTGTTATTATGTTTAAAGAAAGCTTATGGTACAAACTATAAAGACTACATTTTTACATAAATTATTGGTGGTACATTTGTAGCTAGTCTGTCTTCAATGTTCAACATGTTTATTAGTGAGTTAAGTGAAAGTGTCCTGTTTAACAATGGCAGGATATTCATATTGTGAGTAAGAAGATATGATTTTTACATACGGCTGCATGAATGGTAATGGACATGAGGCTGCACAACTGTATTAGATTGCATTTCTGGACCGAAAGTCATCCAGCCTTTTTTTCCTTGTGTTGGGATGAGGAACCCACCCCAAAGTTTGTAAGAGTATTTCTGACACACCCTGTATGTGTGTGCATGTCCATATACATAGTGGATTTTCCTGTTTATTTTGACATACCAAAGCGCGAGACTATCCACAAACTGGATTTGATGGTAGTGATGAGAACATGTGCAGAACCAGCCATACTTGTTAGAAGAATTGATACCAGAGAAATGGCACACACTGTACCACAAAATCTCCAAACAGAGCTCCAAAGGCTTGGACTTAGAATTTTTCTTCTCCTAGACTGGCTACCACAAAAGCAAAAGAGCCTAGTCTATCCTGCTATTTAACCCATAGCTGTGGCAGAAGAGGGATTCATACCTTTACCAAGGGCATGGGCTGGGTTAGGGTTAGTGGATGGAAACAGAATTGATAGGAGTTTGAACTCAGCAATTCCACATTCTGTGCTGATAATCACTATACTACCTGCAAGTGAGAGCCAGGTTCAAATCTCAAAGGGGTCAATTTGTCAAGAAGGTGACTTCCTGATAATATTGGTCTGGGGAGATAATCCCAGCATATGGCATACGGGAATTGCCTGAAAACCATAGCACAGTTTGAAACAAATATTATGGGTGAAATTGGGTATATAAAACTGTTCAGAAGTCATCTATAGTTGTGCTTGCATGAAGTCAAAAGTCATCGGGACTGAGGGTTTGAATGTATTGATTTTGTCTAACTATGGATCATGCTATATCATGAACATGCTACCAAAAACTGTAGCCACCGTTTGCTCAACGTAGTTGCAGTATAAACCACAAGTTAAATCTACAAGTGTTGAAGAAACACAAAATGTGCCTGAGCAGGCATCTGCAAAAGGGATTGGGTAACCACCTTAGCAGAGAGGCATGCTCCACTTTTATTGTTATGTTTGGCCTTTGCTTCGTGTCAAGCAAGTTGCCCACAAGTTTCAACCAGAGACTTCAAGAGACAAGTGTTTTTTGTATCGAAAAATACAAACAGATGAGGTGCCATATAATCAAGGAGTAAAAAACTATGTAATTGTGGTCACTGCATGGAGAAATGTAAGAAGTGAGTACACATGAATATGTTTTATTTTTTTGTATTTCCCATATTTTAGGGTTACCAGGTATTTGATTCACATGTTGGCTCCTTTTGATATTCCAGACTAGTGTATGTGTTTCCCAACTTATTGCGTGCGTTAGTTACATTGGTGTTAGGGTTGAGAAATAAACACACGTGTCTCCTGAAATGCCCACAACAAACATGGCAGACTTGGGATATGAGTCCACATAAATAAATATTAAGAACCAATATATATGCACAAAAAAAATGATAATGTATTAAAAATAAAAGGTTACAAGTGACAAGACAATAATGTGTGTAACAATGAATGTGAAAATCTAATGCTCCAAAGTATGCGTAGTGAGTGAATGCGTGTGTATGTACTGTTCATGTGTTTTCCAAAGGGAAGTGTGTTCCCCGCAAGAGGTTACATGTTGATGTGTAAGTAGAAAAAGTAAGAAAAGGTGATAAAAAATTATTGCAGTTTATTTATAGTCCAGAGAATGTCCTCTAGTTGCAGTTTTGAAAATTAGAAGGAGATAACCCGACAGATATAATTCCCAATATCCCAATAACAATAGGTCATGTTGTTGTCTACAAATGCCACATTTTACTGATTTCTATCTTGAGGCACTTGGTTTTATTTAGTTTCTCAAACGTTTTCAAAGATGTTCTTTTGTTGGTTGGGGATGATACATCTATTGGAAGACATGTTTTCAATATAATTTTTCTCATTTATGTATGGTTGATTTTCCTGGGTTTCTCTATGAGTCTAAACGCTTAAATTCCAGAGGACGGTAACCTCTTCACCTATACATTATGTTCCCATCAATTCTTGTCTTTTGAGGGAGGTTGAATGTCCGGAATGTTGACTAGTGCAGCGTTTTTCAAACTTTTTTTTTTTTTTTACTGCGACCCACAGGAAGAACCACATTTTGCATTGTGACCCATTATACTTATGAGTAATAAATCAAAGACAATCTCTGTTTACTAGGTTCATTTATTTAGCATCGGCAATTTATATATATATATTTCTGATCCGCACACATTGGAATTGCATGGATCTATTTGTATTATCTATTTGGATGAATATAAAACTATTACTTTAAAAAAAAAAACTAGCCTGTTCTTAAATTTCGACAAAACAACAGCCAACTCGCTGAAAATTCTGAGACTTCAAATGAATACAATATATCATCATACTACCACAGAAAGAATGTATCAGTACTGGACTTCGACAGTGAGTCAAAAAATTCACTTTTAACTGACTTCAGATGCAACCGAATTATTCAACAATCAACGGCTTTCACAGGCCACAAAGATGAATGCAGTGCACAAATTTGTAGTTTTGGCAAGAGGTCACTTTGTGAGAGAGAACTGATGTCACTCAATCTGCAATGAGTTTGACTAACAAGTTACATAAACTCAATGAGAACAGACTATATATATATATATATATATATATATATATATATATATATATATATATTAGTTATATTTAAAAAAATTAAAATATAATATGAGCTTACCCCAGTGAAAAACTAGCAATGATTTATAAGTTCTGTGCAACATTAAGAGTTGTTTATATTCTGCACTTTGCTCTCACTTTTGTCATGACCCATTTTATTTATCTTGTGACCCACTGAAGGGTTGGGACCCACAGTTTGAAAATCCCTTAACTAATGTATGTACTGAAGTTTCCTTATTGTTTCATTATAAGTATTCTGCTGGCACCAGTTGGCTACATCAAAATATTAGCTGAAGGATTTTATTATATATTCAATAATAATAATGAAATTAAACTATTATTGCATAGATTCTTTAAAAATTTTGGCTCTTTTTGCTTAATTTACTTAGTGTAATGTTAATTTTAGGGCTGGTGGATTTTAAATTTTAGGTACCATCCTCTCTAAAAATTTGAACCCATGCACTAAAGGGATAAATAGTTTTAGTTAGTTAGTTTATATAGCTTAGTAGAAGTTAATTAAAACAAAGCAGGCATGAAACTTACTAATTATTGAATTTAAATGTTGGCGCCAAACATTTGACTAGTAGTGTATATCATCCACTCCAGACAGAATAGGAAAAGATTATTCAGTAATTTTCTCCAGTGAAAACAGCCGACCGCCACAATGGCCAACTTTCTAATTTCCTTTTCATTTTAACCCAAATAACGTCAAATTCAAAATAACAAAAAATAGATTATTGTCACTTTCCTTTTCACAAGCAGAATAAATTCCAAGGGAATAACAAGCGACAAAGACAACATTAGTCAAAGAGATGATGCGTCTGCTGCTACTTGAGCCCTTGTGAGAAATTAATTTGGGTAGAAAAAACATGGAGAGTTGGGTTGGGAAGTTTGTTCCTTTTGAAGGGGGGTAGACATCATCCATTTCTCTAATAATCAATGCCTCCCTACAAACGCAGTCATTTAATACCATTAGCCAATAAGAAAGGAATCTAAGCCAATGTTATTTTTTCTAGGGCTTGATTTTTTTTTCTAAGGTTTGATTAAAGCAAAAAGAGACAAAATTGTGTTTATGAGATGCCTCAAGAATTCTAAAGGTTATGCCTTATGGAAATACGTATTTTTAAAACGTAAATAAATAAAAAAAAATGCAACCGCATATTTTCTGTCTGAATTTCTGGGAAGAGGAGTTAACATTATTTATATTTGATGTGAATGGATTCGGTGGCATAGTAATTATGAGTTCAATCCCAAGGCAGGGTAGTACAGATTTAGGCTCAGTGGAAAGAGGGCTAGCTATCACTGAGCAGTATTAAAATTAAAAACAAGACAAAATATCCCAAGATAACAGAACAAGAATAATCTACCCAAGTAGATTAAATTCAGGGGACAGTTTAAGATATCCGATATCTAAAAAGATTAGAGGGCAGGACCGGCTAAATATTGTGAGAATAACAACAAAAATGATGATAAACACCTGAAGAAGGCTCGAGGTCACAAAAAATGAAACATTGCGATAATTACAACAAAAATGAGGGCATATGTGTAAATATAACTAATGTGAATAAAAAAAAATGTTCAGAATAAAATCTCTCAAAGTGAAATGCTGGACAAGCAGGCTGGAAACAGTTTTACTCCCTGAAGATGGACAAATTGTGTCTGAAAGAACTTGGAAAAATAATATTGTGAAATATATTTATAATCTTGAACCATTAATAAAAAATAGTTGTAAGAAAACAAGAAAAATTAATTAGAAAAAAAAAAACTATTAGAAAGAAACATATTCTTATATTTGAATTCAATCTCTGGGCCAAGTAGTACGGTGTTAGAGTCTGTGGAAATAGGTCAAAGAATAATTGAACAGTACTAATTAAGAACAATGTAAAATATACCTAGACACAGGTAGTTAAATGAGAACAATTCAATTGTATAAATTAAATAAAAAGTTCAGTTAAAGGTTACTCAGATTAACAAGTACCTGAAGAAGGTTGAAGGGCATAATCTCCGAAATGTTGTGATAGTAATAACAAAGATGAGGATATTAGACCAAATGTAACTAACAACTGCATATCATCCTCATTTGAGAAGCTTCTTTATTAGTTTATATCTGACAGATTTATTTTTACATTATGGGAAATATGGTTTTATTCTTGCATCATAGGTTTTAAGGTTTTATTTTTTACATTATGGGAAATATGGTTTTATTCTTGCATCATAGGTTTTAAGGTTTTATTTTTTACATTATGGGAAATATGGTTTTAGTCTTGCATCATAGGTTTTAAGGTTTTATTTTTTACATTATGGGAAATATGGTTTTAGTCTTGCATCATAGGTTTTAAGGTTTTATTTTTTACATTATGGGAAATATGGTTTTATTCTTGCATCATAGGTTTTAAGGTTTTATTTTTTACATTATGGGAAATATGGTTTTATTCTTGCATCATAGGTTTTAAGGTTTTATTTTTTACATTATGGGATATTAGGTTTTCTTCTAATTTTCTAAATAACTGGGACAATATGTTGTATTGAAAGGTGTATTGTCACAAAATGGCATAGATAATAATTTAATGACTGAATATGATACTATGAATAAAAGATTTTGATGAAAAAGAGGGGTCAATTTGACATTAGTTAAATATATATGTGTATGTAAATTATTTTCACATAGAGTATATCTGTAAAGAAACAAAATGAATAAAAAGACAAGAGGAAAAACTATTTTTAGCTGGTGTGTTTCGTCCTCTGAAGGACATTATCAAGGCAAATGTAGAATTTATTTTGTTGCACATGTTTATAAATAAGAGCAAAGATGTCATTGGTTTATCAAGGCTTTTAAATTTGAGAATGTTTATGAATATTCATCAGATGATTGAAAGGTTATTCAAAACATATGGAGGACACAAAGTGCCATAATTCAAAGTTTGGAGAGACAAAAGTAAGCAAGTAATATTCAAGAAATAAAAAGAAAAATATTTCTTGAATATTACTCAATATATATATATATATATATATATATATATATATATTGGGTATGAAACTCAGAGTAACGATGATAGATCAGTGTCTTGAGACAGATTCCTGCTTGTTATTATTTTTGGGGCTTTGTTTTCATTTTGTTTCCCATTTTGTGTTTCTTTATTTTATAAATACTGAGGACTGTTAGGTTTTGTTAAGGTAGGTGTCTGTTTCTTATTGGTAGGTTTTGTTTTTGTACATTCCCGTAATCTATTTCTTTATCTATCTATCTATCTATCTATTTGCCTGTTCATTATCTATTATCTGTCTCTCTCATCCTGTTCATATCTATCTATCTATCTCTCTCAGTGTGTTCATATCTATCTACCTACCTATCTCACTGTGTTCATATCTGTCAGTCTGTCGCTCTTTCTCTCAGCCTGTTCTTATCTATCTATCTATCTCAGTGTGTTCATATCTACCTACCTATCTCACTGTGTTCATATCTGTCTGTCTGTCTGTCTTTCTCTCAGCCTGTTCATATCTATCTATCTCAGTGTGTTCATATCTATCTACCTACCTATCTCACTGTGTTCATATCTGTCTGTCTGTCTCTTTCTCTCAGCCTGTTCATATCTATCTATCTCAGTGTGTTCATATCTATCTACCTACCTATCTCACTGTGTTCATATCTGTCTGTCTGTCTCTTTCTCTCAGCCTGTTCATATCTATCTATCTCAGTGTGTTCATATCTATCTACCTACCTATCTCACTGTGTTCATATCTGTCTGTTTGTCTGTCTGTCTCTCTCTCTCTCTTTCTCTCAGCCTGTTTATATCTATCTATCTACCTATGTATCTCAGCCTATCTATCTATCTCTCTCAGCCTGTTTATATTTATCTACTTATTTATCTCAGCAAGTTTGTATCTATCTCAGCCTGTTCATATATATATCTGCTGTGTAATTCGATAGTCAAACTTAATCAGCATAAACTGTCTATAATTTTCAATAAAATATATATGTTATATGTATGTGTTTCTTTTTATAGATACTACACTTATTCTCGAGGGCTAGCGAAGGTGGTTAACACTTTGATCCTCACTGATGTGTGCAGATACTACACTGGACCTTGGCAGAAGTTCCAGTCCATACATAAATAACCCCATCATTTTTTATGGGTTAGATGCTAGTATCCAATATAATAATATTTTTTTTTCTTTTACCAGCAAACAAATTTATAGCAAGGAAAATTAGCTTTAAAATAATTTTAATAACAGATATGGAAAGGGATTTAAAATTTTCGTCATAAAAAAGAAAAAGAAACTTTGAACCCTATTGTAGTGCTCTTGCATAATTTAGAAGTGGGTTTGACAGGATCGTTTAATGAAGGAGGGGTACATTTCCCAGTTGAGATGTAAACACATACAGACTGGCACACATTGTTCTGAAATGTCGCCTTCAATACAGAAAAGGGGTCAGAAAGAGAAATTGCTAGAAGGTGTGGTCATGGAGGATAATGGGAAGAGGTTATTTTAATGGCTTGTTATTTCCTTGCTTATAAACTTTATGCACAAGGAAATGATAGGCTATGTCAGTATTTGCACACACATCTGCACAGAATTCTTGAGGGTCTGAAAAGAATTCTTCAGGTAGTGGTTTGTATATAATGAAAGAAGTTAAAATAAAACAAAAGAGACAGTGAGAGAAGAAAGGGAATATACAGGGAAAGATTAAGAGGCATGAGAGAGAGAGTGAAAGAAAGAGATAGATTAAAGAAAGAATTGAGATGAGAGAGTGAAAAGAGAAATGAGAATAGAGATTAGGAAGGAAGATGTTGAGAGAAAGAGAGAAAAGAATGGTGAAAAGAAGATTAGAGGGAGAGGAGTGAAAGAACGAGGTAGAAATAGAAAGAAAGAAAGAAAGTGAAAGAGAAAGGATGAAGAGCAATAAAGGACTGAAAATAAGCAAAATCTTCAAATGGAAACAAAAAGTGAAGGAGAGGAGAAAAAGAAAGGCAAAGAAGAAGGAAGGGAGAAAGGGTGGAGAAAAAGAAAAGAAAGAGAAAAAGGAAGGCAAAGGAGGAGGTGTTGAGAAAGGAAAAGAAAAAGCTAAGAATGAGGATGTGAAATGAAGGAGGAAGGAGGCAAAATAGAAACAGAAAGAAGGAGTGGAGAAAAAAGGAAGAAGAAGAAAAAGAGGAGGAGAAAAAAGGAAGGGAAAGAGGAAGAAAAAGAAGAAAAAGAAGAAGAAGAAAGGAAGGGAAAGAAGAAGAAAGGAAGGGAAAGAAGAAGAAGAAGAAGGCGAAGAAGAAGGAGTGGAGAAAAAAAGGAAGGGAAAGAAGAAGAAGAAGAAGAAGAAGAAGAAGAAAAATTATTATTATTATTATTATTATTAATAATAATAATAGCAAAAAGAAGGGTGAATAAGCTAAGACAAGTTGTTGGAGTTGAGAGTAGAAGAAAGGAGGAGGAGTGGGGGGGTAGAAGAAAAAGGGCAAAGAAGAAGAAAAGAGATGGAGAAAGGAAGTGAAGAGTAAAAATAAGAAGAAAATTAGCAAGGATAGACAAAGAGACTGAAATGAGGTTGAAGCAGTGATCCAGCAAATCAATGAACCCGACCATCTTTCCTCGACTACCATACCACTTGACGGTTCAACAGACAGACACCACACGCCACAAGAATTCCAACCATGGGAATATTTGTGGTGCTAGAGTGATAACAAATGGTCTAATGTCTTTTATGCAAATGAAAAGCCATTCCACAACAAAACTATCATCTTAAAACCTGATGGGTCCAAGAGAAAGAAAAGAGTGCAGGGATTTGTGAAGGAAGAAAAGAATGAGTCACAAACAGTTATTGGCATTTTGATGGTGGGAGATGCAGTAATGAAACTGTGGTTTAGGGAAGGGACAATGTGCATTACTGCCTCTATTCTTTGGTGTTTAGGTCTGCTAAGCATTTTGGGAGATAAGTGTTTTTTTTTTCTAAGCCAAGAGACAGAAGAAGAAGAAGGAGAAGGAGAAAGGTGCAGGAAAAAGCGTTAATTAAATTGATTTTGTTCCACCAAAGAGATAGGTTTTGAAAAATCAATACTAAAATTATTTCTTAACAAATAAAGCTACAAAAATTAAAAGAGAAATTGTATGCAGACTAGATATATATTTATTTCTGAAAGAGAAACCAGTCAGTCAGTTATGTGCTATATGTGATACATGCTTAGACGATCATGTATCTTTCGATACATGACTGACGAGGCAGATTTTTGTTCTGCAGTAGTTTGCCATTTCTTTCTGCGGTAGACCAGTCGTCATCCAAGGCTATAGAACCTGGTCTGTCCTGCTATTTACCCATAGCTGGGGGCAGAAGATGAGGATTCATACCTTTCATAAGGGTATTAGCACATAAGTGAATATAATAGATTCGATTGGAATTTGAACTTGGCTTTCTAATTCCTCAATCCAAGCCGTTATCCATTACTCCACCATGCCTCCTCTACAAATAGCGAGATAATAAAGTTCTAATTAATAAACAAGAAATACAGGTGGTTTTCTTGATATTTCAATGTTTATTTCTACATCATCCACTAAACGAAATGTGCAAATGACGCATATTTCTCCGAGGAAAAATTCAGAGTAAAGTATTACATAGCAACAGTATTATCAATGTTATATGAATTTCTTAGATGAAGCATTCTCAGTCATAATTAATTCTTAACTGGTATTTCTTTCATATTATTCATCTTACTTTTCTTACTAGTAGTATAAGATGTAATATTATTTGAATTTCTCAGAGGAAGTATTGTTAATTATTCTAAAATTTTTAATTCTTATTTCTTTCATCTTATTTCTCTTGCTTTATTTAGACTAGTAGTATTAGATGTAATATTTGAATTTCTCAGAGGAAGTATTGTTAATTATTTTAAAATTTTTAATTCTTATTTTTTTCCTCTTATTTTTCTTGCTTTATTCAAACTAATAGTATTAGATGTAATATTATTTGAATTTCATAGATAAAAAATTATGAATTAGTGCTAATTTTCGATGAGAATTTCTTTCATCTTAAATTCTCTTGCTTTTTTCTTTATTGCAATTCTCAACTCATCAATCTTTGATAAACAATTTTAACTATAGTTGACTGATTTTACAACATATTAATCTTCAATCTCTCGCCAGATTAACCATGCTAACCATTATGTCATGGTGAGGTACCAACTGTATGGATTTGAAATAAAGAATTAAAATAAGAAATCTGAATAAAAACTCATTCTTTGTTTCTCATTTTACAAATGATTATAGAATAATGATCTGAGAGTTGCAATAAAAAATAACAGAAAGATTTGTAGAATGTGATTCACACCTGGGATTACCAGGTGTCAGCATCAAATTAATGTCCATCAGGAACCTAAGAAGAGTTGATCTGTGGTGACCCCAAAATTTACTGAGTTTACCCTAAGAGATACCAATGAGAAACTAGGTACCACCTCAGGGAGTCAAAAAACCAAGAGTGGGTTTACCCAAAAGCCTCCAAGTGCAGAACTTAGGATTTACGCACACAAGACAACAGAAACTTATATAAACCGAGAGACATATACAGTACTAATTCCTGGGGAGGAATGTGAACAGGATGATAGGCAAAACTATTTTACTCATATTGAGGAGAAAAAAAAATAATAATTAGTAAATAAAATATAAACATATGAATTTTTAAAGACTGAATGTTGGAAGAAAGACAAGACTTTTTCAATTTAAGTGCAGTACTAGATTGGCGATGAGGTCTCATCAATTTACAGTTGGGTTGGCTAGATGTAAAGGTAAGTTCTATGCTAATAGTTTCTTTTCTCGCACTTCACACTTGTGGAACTCTCTTCTGGCTCCTAGCTTTAACTTTAGTCTTTAATAATTCAAATGCAATATCAATCGCTATCTACTGTTCTCCCGATTACTTCTCTTTTGTTCTTGCTCCTTAGTAATGTTTCTGCTTTCCCCCCCCTTGTGTCTTAGTGGCTTTACCTCCTTGAGTGGGGCATATATGATTAAAAAAAAAAAAAAAAAAAAAAAATGTTACTTAAGGAAGTTAAAAGACTGTGGGAGTCCCAAAGAAAGGGTTACCTAATAGCCACCAAATGCAGTACCGGGCCTCAAAAGAGGTCAGTTGGTGCACCAACATAAACAAGAAAGTGAGCCCAGCAGAAATTAGGATTTATGCACAAAAGACAACTGGAACTTATATAAACCAAGAGATATATACAGCATTAATTCCTGGGGAGGAGTGTGAACCGGATGATAAGCGAACATATCTATTCATATTGAGGAAAAAAAAATATAAAAAAAATAAATAAATAATTAGTAAATAAAATTTCAGAATTCAAGTGGAGACAGAAGTATAGAGTTGAAGTAGACTTTAGAAGGAACCGGAAAACCAATCCTAAACAGGGATTAAGGGATAAACCTTTACTCCTGTTTAAAAGACCGGTTCACACTCCATCCTGGCCTTTTGAGCCACAGTAGAGGTTTATCTCTTGTTTTCTGCTTAGGATTGGGTTTCCAGTTCCTTCTAAAGTCTTTTCATTTTCGTTCACTCCTAATAGTCCCTTGCATCTTAGTGGCATTATTGCCTTGCTTGGGGTGAAATGATTACAAAAAAAAAAAGAAAAAATATCTTGACAAGAGTGAGAAGATAACTTTTTTCCTGCAATAACCTTGAAAGAATCCAGTCTTATTTTCAAATCTGATGATGGATCAGTGCAGGAATGAATGGTTTCATGCCTTTGCCATGAACATCAATATAAATATGTAATATGTGATTCATGCCAGGAAATACTCGAGGTCTGAGTCAAATTTAATGTGGATCAGGAACATTTGATCTAAGGAGAGTTGATCTGTAGTAATCCCAATATCTACTGGGTTCAGCCTAAAAAATACCAAATTAAGCTTTCTACTCACTGTCACATCTAATAGATGCATAACCAAATGCAGAATTGGGCCTCAAAGGATGTTGGTGATTGTGCCAATATAAACAGAAAGTTGGCCCTGTTAGATTTAGGATATATAAAGACTGTTCCAATAACTTGGATCGATTTTAAATGTGAATTAAGCTTAAGCATCTAATGATATTTTTTCTTTTTCTTTCCGATTTAACAACTTAAGTCTTTGACAATTTCAACCATGGAAAGATTAACAATCAAACAAAGTGTTAAAGTTATCAAAGCCTATTATGAAAATGGATGTTCAAACAGAAATCCATTTTACGCACTTTGCAATATTTTTGGTCAACATAATTGACCAACTGAGAGTAAAATTGGAAATGATGTAAGGTTGTGGAGAGGTTCAATTCTTGTGCTCAATGATGAAATAAAATATCTGGATTGTCAACCACATTCTTGTACACTGCAGCAATGTTTTCAGTCGAACGGTGTAAATGAGCACTCAATGGTGTTTTCACATCTGCCACTGACCCAGTTTGTTTGAATTTACAAACAATTTTTCCAATTGCACTCTTGAAACTTTAACACATGGATTGTTAATCTTTCCATGGTTGAAATTGCTAAAGACTTAAGTTGTTAAATCTGAAAGTAAAAGAAAAAAATCATTAGATGCTTAAACTTAATTCACGTTTAAAATCGGTTATTGGAACACCATTTACATACTAAAATAACAGCTTTTAGCTCAACTCTTTCTGTTATTTCAAACAAAAAAGTTCTTAAACATGTATTTGGTTTAAAAATAAAATTATAATTTTATTTTTGTAATTGTGAGAAAAGCCCTTGGCTTACGTGATTTTTTTCTTCATTTATAAATGCAATAAATCTGTGAAAGTGTGTCTAAAAATATTGACCAATCAAGTTTAAATAAATTTTAAAATTACCAGAATAGATGGTCAATGTTTATTTAGGAGTTTTATTAGCTTTAGTAATTGATTAAGCCCATATATAAAACTGAAAAATTCAAAGTTGAAAGGATATACATTTTAAGATTTTGGGAGACTTTCAACACTTTTTTTTGCATTCAGTGTTTTTTTCTATTTCTTTTTTTTTCTTCTCCTTTTGGTTAATGTATTTATTATCTGCACTAATATCTATAAATTTTCTTAAAATGTTATTATAATTATTAAGGAGAATAAGTTCCTCAAAAACCTTGCTAAGTGCTTTTTGTGGTTTCATTTAGCAAATAGGTTTTTATGAAATCTCATGCAGCAAAGCCTCAAGCCTAACCAATTTTGAATTCAGAACTGTCCTTCTCCTAAACTGGATGCCAACAGAAGCTAGATAGCCTAGTCTGCCCTGCTATTAATGATGAACTAGGGAAAGAGGAGAAATGATGAATTCATTCCTTTTCAAAAAAAATTTGTGCAAAAGTGAATGCATCAAACTAGTTGGAAATTTGAACTTGGCAGGTTGATTTCACTTTCCACGTTGATAGCCGCCATTATATGCACCCATTCCTACAACTATAATTGTGTCATTAGCAATATTTATATAGTGTACTGATATTATCTGACCTTGTTTAAAACACAATGTTTACAATAACTTTAAAAAAAATTCAGATAGGCTTAAATGTGAAAAGACAGTAACAAAAGTATTAGATGAACCAATCTACAATGTTTACAACAGCCCTTTTCAAAAAATTCAGATAGGCTGAAATGTGATAAAGACATTTTATTTTTCTAGATGAACCAGTATATTAATTTTTACAACAAATTTTTAAAAAAAATTCAAATCGATTTGAAATGTGATAAAGACAAGGACATTAGTCTAGATGAACCAGTATACAATTTTTTACAACAGCCCTTTAAAAAAAATTCAGATAGGCTGAAATGTGATAAAGACAAGGACATTAGTCTAGATGAACCAGTATACAATGTTTACAACAGCCCTTTTCAAAAATTCAAATAGGCTGAAATGTGATAAAGACAAGGACATTAGTCTAGATGAACCAGTATACAATGTTTACAACAGCCCTTTTCAAAAATTCAGATAGGCTGAAATGTGATAAAGACAAGGACATTAGATGAACCAGTATACAATGTTTACAATAGCCCTTTTCAAAAATTCAGATAGGCTGAAATGTGATAAAGACAGCAAAGACAAGGACATTAGTCCGGATGAACCATTATGCAACACCTCTTTTTAAAAATGAAAAAACAAAAAAGCCAAGACAAAGACAGCCTGAATGGATGATTATACAAGATTTAATAACTTTTTAAAGTTGCCAATATTTACAATACCTTATTTCAAAAATTCAGATGTGATAAAGACAGCAAAGACAATGATGTTAGTTCAAATGAACCAGTATACAATGTTCACAATAACTCTTTTCAAAAAGTAAAAAAAAAAAAAACTACCAAAGACAAGGATATTAAATTGACTGTATGAATATACAAGATTTACTAAATTTTTAAAGCTACCATAGTTGATGTATTTGATTTGGGAAAAAAAAAAAAAAAAAAAAAAAACTTCCCTCACACTAAAAAACATGGAAGAATTGAAAGGCAAATAAACCTAAGTTTATTTTTACATCATTTTAAATTGGAAAACTTTTTTTTTTCCAAATCAACCAAAAATAAAACTATTTTAAATGTCACTTTTTTAATTACCAGTGAATTGCTTTCTCTCCCTAAAACCAATGCCAATAATTGAAGTATCTCTTTTTGTCTTCTTCCTTTCCAAGTAAATATGTCCTTTTATAAACATGTTTTGATTATGGTTATCCATAGTTTCCTTTTTTTTTATTTCTTTTAAACTAAACATTTTACCATTAATATTGCTGGAAAAGACAGAAGTATGTTATGTTATCTTTACTATAGTTTTGAATTCAATGTTGACCTTCTCCAAGACTGGTTACCAATCAAGGCTAGAGAACCCAATCTAGAATATTTTACCAATAACCTGTGGAAGAAAAATGGATTCTTGATTTTCCTAAGGACAGATTGTACTAGGGCTACTTTTATCCAACTCTAAAAAACTAAAATATCATTGTTATGAATACTTAAGTCCTGTTCTTAAATAACCTTGTCAAATCTAGACATGGCCTCCAACCTGTCCAGAAATGTTTAAACTCTCAGTTATATTCAACCATTTTCTCGGATCAATGATTAAAATTGACTTTAAGCAAATGATTCATTTAGGTCTTAAAGGCAATCTTTCATCAGATGTGACTGACACTTCAAAATCACAAAGAGTATTGCCAAATAAGGAAAACCACATCACTTGAACACTTTCAACATAAGATAACAACAATAAAAAATATCGAAAAAACTATTTAATTAGAAGGAAAATAATGATATAACAAAGCTATTAACTTTCCACCCTACCATAAACTAAAGGTTTGGAAGGAAACAGATCAATATTAATTTTTTTTGATAATAGTGGACTTGTGAAACCTATTTTCTTAAAATAACTCTTATAAGAAAAAGAAATAAAATTTTTCCTCTATCTAGCTTTCTATATTTCTTTCCTTTTAAAACTGCCTCCCGTCTAATAAGAAACAATCAGACATTTAAGTATTAAAAGAATTTATTTATTTTCTCTTTTCTTGGTCAATTAGTAATTTATCATTATCCTTATATATGAAACTTATATCTGGCTTCCACCTTTTCTCTCAATTATGATATTCAAATATTTAAATGCAATGTCAATTGTCATCTTTATTAAGAGTTTCTTTATATCATTTAAAATAAAAAAACAAACTTAGAAATTCATTTATTTCTTTAAATTAATAATATATTTATTTATTTATTAAAAAATTGAAAAAAATTTTGTAAAATCTTATATATTTAAATGTTTGTTTGTTTTATATATATCTATATATATATATTTAATAATATATATATATTAACAATTTTATAATATCTTCTAAATATAATATATATATGGAATATATATATATATATAATATATATATAATTTATATATATGTATATTATATAATCTACCATATATACATATTATATATATATAAAATATATAAAATAATATATATATAAATATATATATCTTATATATATATATATATATATATCTATATATATATAAAATATATATATATATAATTATCATATATTTTATTTATATATATATAAATAATATAATCAAAATGTAAATAGAAAATATTTTTTATATAAGTCCTATATATAATTTCATACAAATAAATATATATATTATATTCATATAATATATAAATTATATATTCAAATGTAGAAATTCAAAATTATTAAATATATATATAATATAAGATAATCCTTATATTTTTTATATAAATATATATAATATAAATATAATATTATATATCATATTTTACATATTTATTATATATATATATTATAAAATATATTTATATCTTTTCATAAATTCTAATGGAATAGTGTTTTATCCTTTTAAGAAATTTTGTCCTTGACATTTAGTTTATAATTATATATATATATATTCTATAAAATCATATATATATTTGGAAATATTTATTTTTCATACATAAATTTATATGTATGTTTCTAAATATATAATATATATTATATTATATATCGTTTTAGATATATGATAAAAACATATGTAAAAATATTTACCACTAATATTATCAATATATATATATATATATATATATATATATATATATATTTTGAGGAAATTGTATAACAAAGTGGAAAAAGTTGACTTGTGATGCATGTCATCCTTCAGGACTTCATCCGATCAAATTTGTCATGTTGATAGGGCTACACATGTTCACGATTTGGGATGCTGGGAATTTTAGAGTTGTTTTTGTTTTTTTTAAATCAGCCAAATTCATTTTCTTTTTCTTTCCATCACGTTCTTAAGTATGCATTCCACACTGTGATATTAAAAGATCTGCCAGAAATAGTAAAATGTTGTTAGAGCCAGGGCACAAATTTACTGTAGAAAACCTTGCAATTAAGGCACTCTCTAGACGTTTACGTAGTAAATTTGCACCCTGGCAGATCTTCTAATATCACAGTGTGGAATACCAACCAAGATTCATCTATAAGATAAACCTTGGAAGATTAATTTCTTGCAAGGTTAAATGGCCATACAGATTGGGTATTTTTGAGTTTCATTTATATGTAATTTATTTATATATGTTCTGTAATAAAAACATTGAGCTCTCTTTGTGGATGAGTTTTAATATTTTATAGGATTAAGATTCACTTGGATTATTTACCCATGGATATATATATATATATATATATATATTTATTAAAGACATTTTTTATGTTTAACGTTGCTATTTATAGATACAAGTATTTAAGCAAATGCTCTGTTTATGATAAACAGTATTAAATAACATTTACCGGCCTGAATGTCTGAGAAATTTTTTATAGAAAATATTCGTTCATTGACAGGATTCGAAAATGTTATTTAATACTGTTTATCATAAACAGAGCATTTGCTTAAATACTTTTATCTATAAATAACAACGTTAAACATAAAAAATGTCTTTAATAAATAAATTGTCGGACCTTGTCCATTTCTTAATATATATATATATATATATATATATATATATATATATATATATATATCAATCATCATGAATGGACGTGATCCGTTAGGGTCGTAGGGACACCACATGCACCCATGTATCTTAGGCAAGATAGCCTGAAGGAGTCCAACCCTCTCCAGGCTAGCTTGAATTTAGAGTTTTCCTTCTCCTAGACTGGATGCCACCCAAGGGTATAGAAAACATTCTGGCCTGCTATTTACCCATAGCTCAGGGGAGAACTAGAAGATTCATACCTTTCTGAAGGGTATTAGCACGTAAGTGAATGTAATGGATCTGAATGGAATTTGAGCATGGCTCTCTGACTCCTCAATCTGACATCCAAGGCTATAGAAAGAATTCTTCAAATCTTAAAGACAGTTTTTCATCAGATCTTATAAACTGATGCTGCAAATTCACAAAGAACATTACCAAATAATGAAAACCACATCACTTGAAAACTTCCAACAGCAACAAAAATGTTATGCATGTAAATAGTAGGGAAAATAATGACTTAATCAATCTGTTAACTTTCCACAATACCATAAACAAAAAATTTTTGGAAGGAAACTCTTAGCAATACTAGAAAGAGCTATAACTGTTAGTGGATTTAACAAGTTGGATTTCCCAAGAAAAATATTTTATAAATTCCAACAAACAGGAATGCTAACTGTTCAGTCAATAAATTCCAAATGCTTCCTCTATGGAATTGGCTAATTTTACCATAATTTCACAATAAAACCTTAAAATATTGGGAAGAGGATCAAATGGATTAATAGCTCACAGAAAATGGAATCAGCAAGCTGGTTTCAAATCTTGGCTGAGGCAGTGTGTATCCTTTATTTATGTTATTTTTACATGGACTATTGTCCTTATTTTTGTAATTGTTATTATAATGTTTTGATGAAGACCATAGGACAATAGTCTACAGGTGAATAATGATAATACCTCTTCCCAGAAATACTGACAGAAGGCGATCAGGTGATAATAACAATAAAGATGAGGATATTAGTCTGAATGTAAATAATGATAACTGCTCATCCCAGAAATCCAGACAGAAGGCGATCAGCTGAATAACAACAAAGATGAGGACATTAGTCTGAATGTAAATAATGATAAATCCTCATCCCAGAAATCCAGACAGAAGGCGATCAGGTGATAATAACAACAAAGATGAGGAGATTAGTTTGAATATAAATAATGAATTATTTATCATTCCAAAAAGGGCAGATGAACTCCTCAGTCAACAGCTATCCATCCCAATTATGGGTTATATAACCTTACCAACTTGCAATTGGCCAAGCATGGTGAGAACGGCTGCATCTCCAAAGACATGGTCAACCAGGGAGTAGTTCCTCTAACATGAATGAATAACCCACCCACACCCTCGATTTGGATTTTGGATTTATCATCCTAAAAATTCAGACAGAAAACTGATTTAATTCAGCTTTGTGTGTTTATGGAACCTTGATTGGGAATCTATCCCTAAGGGAGTTTTTGGACCTCATGATTGGGTACATGTCCACAAGGTTTGCAGGTTCTCTGGTTGATAAACCCCAACCCATCCCACATTTTCATTTCAGGGAGCTGGCAACCCCATAAGATAATCATGTAATATTATTGACATTTGTGGCCAAGTCTGGCTTAACTTAGTGATAGGAAGTGAATTCAGTTTAATTTTGAACAATACAGGCGCCTGTAAATACAATGCAGGAAACAGTAATCCTGAACATTGAAGGAGATTACTTTTTCACCCTGTATAATTTAGAACACAGGCAGTTTGTGAAAGAGTTTTAGATACAGGGTTGTTGGAGGTTTTGCTTTAATGAAAGAGATGAAAGAAATTTGGATTTGGGACAAAGTGGATTCTCGTAGAAGAATCATAGCAGGGGAGAGGGTAAGTTAAGAAAGAAATAAAGTTTTGTGAAGAGAAAAACATGTTAGAAAGATCCAACTGAAAATAAAAAAGAAATCCAATGAATTAAGGAAAAGAGGAAAATGGAGAGGAAAGATGAAAGGAATGAAGGAACGAATGAAGAAATAATAAAAATGAAAGACTGAATAAGAGGAAATTAAGGAAGGAAAGAAAAGAATGAAATGAACAAGAAAGAAATTAGTAATAATATGAAAGTAAGAAAGTAACATAGAAAGAAAAAGACAGAAAGGAAATGTGTGAATGAAAAAAGAAAAAGAAAAGAAGAAAATAAAAGGAAGAAATATGGGGAGAGGAACAGAAAAAGTACAATGTAAAAAAATTTAACTAAAGATGATGGATAGTAAGAAAGAAAAGGGACATAGTAATGAAGGAAGAAAGGAATGAAAGAGGAAGAAAAGTGGAAAGAAAGAATAAAGAAATGTGAAAGAAGGTGAAAAGAAGGAATGAACAAAAGAAAGAAAGTGAAAAAAAATGAGAAAAGACAGAAGGGAAAAAAAATGAAAGAAACAAGAAATATGCAATAAAAAATTTTAAAACATAAGGTGGAAAGAAAACGATGGCCAAAAGGAGATCAGTGAAAGAAAAGAAAACAATAAAAGAAAATGAAAGGGTAGAAAAATATGTCAGGAGAATAAAAATGTGTAGAATGAAGAAAAGAAAGAATTAGAGAAAAACATAATCCTTATCACTGAAAAGGGAAAAAAAATTTAAAAAGAAGAGAATAAAAGAAATAAAAATAAAAAATGAAAATATCGTATCTAAAAGGAAATTGGCTGAATAAAAAAATAAATAATGAATGAATAAAAAAAAAAATGAATAATAAATGAGAAAAAAAAAACAATAAAAGAAATGGAAAAATATTTGTACTACTAATTCTTTTTCTGAAATTTCTTTTATTTTGAATTGGAAAGAAAGAGACAGCATTGAGTCTTTCGACTTTGTTTTGTAAAGGAAGGAAGAAAAAAAATGACTCAAACCGAAAATAGGATATGATTAAAAAACAACAAAATCTATGAAACTTTCTGCAGAATATTTAAATTAAAAAAAAAACAAAATAAAAACAAGCCTTAAGTTTCTGGAAATCAAAAGTAAAAATGGTTCTGAAAAAATTGAAAGAGGTAACATTCCATTAATTGGCAATTAGATAAATTGAGGGAATAGAAGCTGAAGATGGAACAGCCGGAAAAAAAAACTGGTGTGAAGAAGAGAGGGAGTAGTGAAAGCTTAAAAGAAAAGCCCATAATCCTTATGCTTTAAGGAGGAACGAAAATAATCAACGGATGCCAACATGATTACAATTGTTATTCTATTTATGGAAGAAAGAATTATTCACAAGAGAACAATTTTTTCTTTACCTTTGGCATAATGTTATGTAAATAAATTCACAAGCATTTCTCATGCTAAATACAATGTAAAGAGATTATCAACATCATGAAATTTAAAAGTAATATATATATATATATATATATATATATATATATATATATATATGAGTGAAACACTGTTGAGTAGTGGGTAGGTAGCAGCTTGGACTGAGGAATTGGATTGGAGAGCTGAGTTCAAATTCCAGTCGAATCCATTAGATTCACTTACATGCTAATACCCTTGGGAAAGGTATGAATCCACTTCTTCTCCCTCCAGCTATGGGTAATTAGCAGGACAGACTGGGTTCTATAGCCTTGGATGGCAACTGGTCTAGGAGAAAGACAAGTCTGAATTCAAAACCTGCAAAAGGTTGTTTGGAGACCTTGTGGCATGTAATGCACCAGGTCTCTGTATTTGACCCTTCAAAAAGTGTGGTTGCTTCTGCACAAAGCCTCCACCACTATAATCAAATCAAACTGAGTTATTGACCCTCATATGTTGAATACAACAGGAGTGTCCATCACACGCACCCCACATATATATATATATATATATATATATATATATATGTAGAAATGATCATACAGGTAAGCAAATAACTATTTATTTAATCAGTGGTGTAGACAAAACAGTGCTCAATGTAGTAAAACAGAGCTATAAAGCATATATTAATAATTACACATAGAGCTACGATAACAGTATGACTTAGAGTTTCATAGCTTTGCTAATCATCAGGTACAGAAAGTTATGAACAGTTCAATGTGGTTGTTTTTTTTTAAATTTTAAAAAAAAAAAAAACAACTGTATTGAATAGTATCTGATGAGCAAAGCTATAAAACTCTGAGTCATACTGTAAATGTACGTATATGTATTATTAATTATATATATATATATATATATATATATATATCTACTTCATTCACAGAAAGTACTGTTTCACTGTATCGCAGCTTCTTAGTGCGACTAGACAACTGAATGCCTCAAGCCAGGGTTGAAACCCAAGTGATTTGGTGTTAGTCAGAGCTTCTACCACTGAGCCATCTTAACTCAACAGAACGAGTCAGCCAAAATCTAGCATATTGTTTTTTACAAACGTAAACAAACACCAAGCGGCCATGGTGCTCCATTCATTTTACTAAAGAGCTTTGCATTATATATATATATATATATATATATATATATATATATTGGCTCTGATTTTGAAACATGAGAACTTTTATGTAGCGAAGGATCATATTTTTTTAAAAATAATTATAATTTAAGCTCTACTTCTGTATGGAGCACTGTTTTTAAAAATAAAAAACAAAATACTAAAGAACTCCAGATTATTTACCTAATGTGTTCATTCCTATTTTTCTACATATCTACATATATATATATATATATATATATATATATATATATATATATATATATATATAATACATTGAGTGCTGGTGTTAATAAAATAAATATTTACATGTGCACAATTATATTTAAATTATAATTCTACCTTTGTAACTTGAAGTAAAAAATTTGTGTGGATGTGTTTTTTTTTCTGTGTAAATTGAAGCAACACAAATGTGGTTCTGCAGAAAAATGTTGAGTGCACCGTGGACCGAAACTCATGCATAATAACAAGTCTTTGAAGAAAATGGAAACAAAAAGGAAATTAACACTTAACATCAAGAAGAGACAATTGAGATTTCTAGGTTATATAATGAGGAAGGAAGGTTTGGAAAATCTGATACTCAGATAGAGGACAAAAGGAACACATGACATACTTGATGAGCTTGAGAAAATGGATGTTCAGAACAGGACTTGGGGAAAAATAGCAGAAGGACAACGTTTATTAAGAGGTAACAAGGAACAGGGAGTTGTGGAAAGCTATGATTGCCTGTCTTGAAGGGGCACACCATATAAGTAAAGAAATACTGTATCAAACATGGTGATAGGTAGATATTAACTTTTAGTATTTTATGTAATTGTGGTTTTAACTTAATCTAGTATTTTTTGCTAATGTGATTGTTTACATACATGTATATCTATATATGTATATATAGATATGAATGCATGTGAACAAAAGAATTCAGTAATGAATCACTTACATATAGTTTTTGCCTTACCAGTTACCTCCCTTGATGATGATCACAGAAAGAGATAGAAAGTACTTGGGAAATAAAAGTGATTTTCACTGTTGCAGTGCCTTTCTTGCCTCATTTGATTATAATACATGGAAAAATATTTGTGAATATGAAAGGATTATGCTAAAAATAAGCAGACATAATGTCAAACAAGGCTCAAACACTAATATTCCATGGTAATAATTTATATATTCATTAGTGTTTGAGCCTTTTATATTATATTCTTTACTCTGTCCTGGATATTCTGCTCTTCCTGGATTCTATCCTCTTGGAAATTTATATATATATATATATTGACCACTAATATTAAATATATATATATATATATATATATATATATATATATATATATATATATATATATATTTATTAAAGTGTTTACATTTTATTTATGTTTTCCGTTGTTTTTTTATAGATACAAGCTCATAGATTTAAGCAAATGAAAATTTTACATTCAAACAGTATTAAATGTTATTTAATACTGTTTTTCTTAAAAATGGTTATTTGCTTAAATACATTTGTAAATATAAAATAACAACGTTAAACATAAAAAAAAAAAATGTCTTTAATAAATAAATTGTCGGACCTCGTCCATTTCTTAACATATATATATATATATATAAAGAAATATAGTCTTAAGATGTGCTATATTTTTACAGAATGGATAAAGTGCTCAATATCAGAGATAGAGCATGTGTAAATATAAAAGTGAACATTGAAGTCAACCCTTAGAGAGGCGACAGTGTTTCATGCTAGATGTACAGGGCCTGACGATTGCATCCAGCATGAAATATATTGTCGCCTAAGGGTTGACTTATGTTCACTTTTATATTTATATATATATATATATATATATATATATATATATATATATATATATATATATATATATATATATATATATATATTACTACACTAATTATTTTAGTAGATACCTGGATTTGAGTAGAATATCCTCTTTATTTCATCCACCTACCTGTGGATTTAGTACAGAAAATATTCCCTCTGGCAGGATTCAAATCTGTCTCTCCCTTTGTAGAAGGAAACCCCAGCTGATCAGAGAGAGCCTCACAGCCAAGTGTGTTTATATTTGCTTTAAACCAACAACTCCTCGTTTAGATTTTTCTAAAAAGCCCTATCTGCTCAGATTTGTAATCAAAATGTAAACAAAGCAATTTCTCAAGAATTAATGGATTTTTATTTTTAATCAGACATGTTTTTTTTACTTCAAACATTATTTTTTAGTGGATACCCATATTTGAGTATAACGTCTCATTTTATTTAAACAGTGTTTATCTCATCTACTGGCCTGTGCGTTCAAGAAAACTTGTGACCTTTTGGCAGGATACAAACATGCGCTCCCTTTACAGGAGGAACAACCATCTGACTTGTCATGCTTTAGTCCACTTGGCTATGGAGTGTATATATGTTTAGAAATATGGAAGTCAAAATGGCTACAATTGAAAAAAAGAGGAAAAGAGAGAGAGCAGGTTAAGGATTGAGTGTAAAGTGAAAATAAAACGACAAAAACACAGACAGATGACAACAAAACAAGAAACTTACAATAATAGTTCATATAAAAAAGAAAAATTGAGAAGTATAAGCAGTCAATTGCTGATGCCCCTGACAAGTGGATGGAGTGATTCCTGGAGTATTTGTTATATATAATTAGGTGTATTAAGGCAGTAATTTTTCCTTTACACAAGTTTGACAGAAAGCAAACAATTTTTTTTTAGGACTTAAAATTTTTTCCTATACACATACATAAATGTGGTATAAAGATAAATAAATTTTTTATATATCAAGAATAATTTTAGTGGAAACGACTATGACAAAGTAGCAAAAGTTATCATGTGACATGTTTTGTCCTTTTACTCTTCATCATATTAAGTTTATTTGAACATTGGTATGCCTAAGCATGCATACAAATGAAAGAGAGACCGTGAATTTTTAAATTTATAAATTTTTTTGTTTGGCAAACAGCCAATGTTTTACCAACTGTAATAGAGTAACAATTCTAAATAGAAGCTTTTGAAACTTTATTTGATTCATTCTGCTTTAGTTCTGAAAAACATTTATTTTATTGCGATGGGTGGTTACAAGTGAGGGGGGGGGAATTGAATGCATTTATTTTATTACCATACCAGCCTATTGGAATAAACAATATGATAGCATTTATTATTTTTGTCTATATTTCTGAGATGAGGTATTATGTAAACTATTTACGTTCAAACTATTGTCCTCATCTTTGTTGCCATATTTATCACAACATTTCGGTCATTGTATACTCCAGCCTTCTTCAGGTGGTTGGAATGTCAAACTGAACATGCAATGATAACAGCAAAAATTGCAATATGAGAACTGGAAAAAAAAAAAGGTTGCTGAAGACATTAGGCTCATAACTCCCAGAAATTCATACACAGATATCATCAAGGACACATGGCACAGTGGATAAAGGTGTTGGTTAAGTCCAGTGACAGGACCCAAAGAGTGTGAGTTCAATGCCTGGTTATGGCAGTGGAGAACTTGGAGAATTAACAGGAGATAACTGATAACAGATATCCATTAGACATGGCACGTGGAACTAGAACAGTCTACTCCAGTGAGCGAAATAAAGGGTTTATTATTTTTGTGTCAATTCCCAAGAACAAAGAAAATGTATAAATTTACTTTCATCATATGTTTAAGTTTTATCAAAATTCTAATCATTGCTTTTTATTCTTCTGAACATTACTGAGGAGTGGAGGTAGTTAAAATAATAATAATAATAATAATGGTGTCAACAGAAAAAAATGCCCTTTTGACACTGTTTTTTTTTTTTTTTTGCAGGTACAAAGGTCCAAGTTTGCCAAAAGAATTATAAAAAGAAGTAATGAAATAAAAACAAATATTTGTGTAAAAAAAGAGAGAATAAAATGATTATACTTGCCATAAATGGCAATTTGAAAAAAATAAAATGAATATTCAAAAGGAGGAAAAGAAATTAGAAAAATCTGACTGGTTCTTGTATCTCTCTCATTAGTGCTTGATTAAGAGAAAAATAAAGTAACGAGTTTGCTATCATTTAGTCATCTTAGAGAACTATTTTTGACTTCCACAAGCATGGCTGATGCTAACCTCCGGGGGTGGGGAGCTTATTGCACCTTCTTGGAATCAGATTTTCCACTGACAAAAAGATTATATTGAACCAATTGCTAGGTCTTCTGCTCGGAAAGTTGGCTCACTTGCCAGAACCCATCTTGCAAGTTTACAAAATCTACCATTCATTGAATATTTCAGCCACATCTGGTCTGGTGTTCCTGCAATATATCTCAAGATACTCGACAAAATCCAAAAAAGGGTCTGTAATGTTATTGATCCTGACCTGGCATCTCAACTTCAGTCACCTTTCCATCATCATGACATGTCTTCCCTGTGTCTTTCATATAAATAATGCCATAGCAATTGTTCTAATCAGCTTTCCCCTTTGGTACCTTAACATCATGACTTTAAGTGTACTACTAGATTGATAACTAGGTACAATTGTTTTACTGTTGAAATAGGTAGCTGTAACCATAAGTTCTATTTTAATAGCTTATTTTCTTGCACTTCTCGTCTGTGGAACACTCTTCCAGTTTCATGATTCCCTAACACCTACGATCTTAAGATTTAAATGTAAAATAATTGCCATCTTCTGTACTTCTGAAATCCTGTTCTTTTATTGTCTTTTTTCCTTACTTTTTTTTTTTGTTGAGTTCACCCCAAGAGACATAAGGAGTTACTAGGTGAAAACAGAAACAATGGCTAGAGAGCGAGAACAGAGGAAGTGCAATCAGGTGTATAGTAGTAGACAACAGTTGACATTGCATATAAATTTTTGCTGATTAATATTGGATGGAAAGCATGGCGCCAGAAAGGAATTTCACAAGTGAGAACTATGAGAAAAGAAACTGTCAGCATAGAATTTGCGGTTACATCTAGCTAGCTCAATTGTAAACTGATGAGACTTTGTTGCTAGTCTTGTACTGTGCTTAAATTCAAAGAGTTACCAAAAAGCTCATCCGGACAATTATGTTATGTTCTGTGCTAATAGGAATATATAATTGACAAACATGGTGGATAAAATAAGTAAAGGTTTATTGTAAAAAAAAAACAGTACAATAAGAAATAAGGTAACAGTTATGCACAAGGTCGTCGCAAGTCAATCCAGTAGTGAGTGATACTATTGGAAGGTTGGTAGTTCTCGCATAAGTCTGAGTCGTACTCAACAGATCCCAGCTAGATGAGGTAAGATGTGGCACAAGGTCGAGTTTAATGTGGGGTAATCTGAGCCTGTAGGCTCAGCCAAAAATTCCTTGTAGACTGTATAAAACAGGGTTGGGTAGCTGTCTACCCGAGATGAAACTCTGCCTTTTGACATAGCCTCATCTGGGGATTCTCTCCTGGAGGTAGAGAGTTTGACCAGCACAGCTGGAAAAGATTCCAGCTAGACGGTATCTAGCAACTGTCCCACGCAGTCACATGTGACACAAGGCCGAATTTAATGTGGAGTTCCTGAGCCTGTAGGCTTGGCCAAAAAATCCCCATAGACCCTGCATAAATGGGATTGGGTCTGTCTACCTCCCTGGACGAAGCTCTGACCTTCGGCATAGCCTCTTCCATGTTCCTCTCTGTCCAAAGGCTGAGAGTTTGACCAGCACAGCTGGTAAAGATTCCAGCAAGACTCCTGTAGTCTGTTGCCTTACAGATACTTATAGGTAGTTACTACCAGTAGTGTAGTCACTCATGGGGGTGAAAGGTTATTCCATTACATCAAATTACCATGAAAGTATTTATAGAAAAGGCAAAGGAAAGCAGCCTTGTGGTGGTGGGAAAGTGATTGAAGAAACTAATATCTTCTTGTTTTCTTTCACTTGCACTTCTCGCTTATGTAACTCTCTTCTGGCTTCTTGCTTTCAAGCCAACTTTGATCTTCAGAAATTTAAATGCAATGTCAATTGTTATTTTCTGTCTTCATAATTCCTTTTCTTTTATTGTTTTCTCTTCTTAATAATGTTTCTAATATTCTCTCACACTCATTAACACCTTAAACCTTAGTGGCATTATCACATTCCTTAAGGTGAAATGATAAAAAAAAGACTATCCACCATGATTAAAAAGGGATAAATTGAAGATATCAAATACACATATATGTTTATATGTATACTTTTATTACAAGTTGATCACATTGAGAGCGAACAAGCATGTCATTTTTGTCTACATAAAGAAGATTGCTTATATTTGATGTAAATGGTCTCAAGGACTTTCAGATGAAAATTGAAATACAACTGGCTCAACACATGAAACAAAGGGAAAAAAAAAAACTTATCTGAGATTTCTTGGAATACTTTTTAGTAAACTGAACCAAAATGGAGTTGAAAACTTTTCTTTTGTTCATAAAAACTGGACTTACCTGAAAGAGACAAAAAATATATATTAATTATCAATGTAAAACACAAAAACATTTGCAATACAAACATCTTATCTAGAGTGGTATCAGAAAATCCAGGGACTGCACATTCAGTGATTGTACTGTTCAACTGAATTACATGTATAGCTAAATGATCATCGGTCCCTAACCTACTGAGTCAGTCTGCTAATAGATTAGATTTTATGCTATTTGTATTTAATTATAATGGAATGCTTCATCATTGTGTGCTGGAATTTTATTTTACATAGTGTTCACCCAATACAAGGCCCAAAGATGAGCCATTACAAACAACCTTCATGGACCCACATGAGAGAAAGAAATTCATAATTTCATACACTCTTTTACAGATGCCATTTCCGGAGAGTTTGTTTAGCAACCTCCTATGCCATAATGTAGTCAAAAGCATACTATAGAGCACTTTACTGATTCAGTATGTCATGAAAGTTAAGACATCAGCAGTGGGCTGAGATGAGCAAAATTCATACTGTTCATTGATAAGGGCGTTGTTTTTGGTGTGGTGATTAACAACTTCTTTGTTGATAATAGAGTTAAGCAGTTTGCTGATAACACAAAGGAGGCTAATGGGACAATATTGTGATGACAAATGCTCACCAAAATTTAGTATGAAGCAGGAAAATCTGTTACCAAGATCCTCAAAATGCTCTGTCAAGATTTTGGGAAATAATTCTTTAAGTCAAACATAGGTTTTGAGCGATGCAATACCAGTCAGGTACGAGTCCAAGATGACGAACATTTAAAGCAATCTCTGACAACCAAAACGCCAGAAAATGTATTAAAAATTTGTTGTGATCAAATTTAAATAATACAAGATCTGATCAAAAAGTATCAGTGCATTTTCTAGGTTAAAAGTTAAAGTTAAAGGATGCAGAGTGAAGCCACTTGGTAGAGATTGACCTCAAACTCTGCTACACATGCACACTAAGTTATAATGTTCCAACTCACTTCTGTTGTTTATAACAGTGCTTGGAAGGGAAGTGTGTAGAGTGTGGTCATCTCAGCACACTACAAAGATTCCATCAGTGACCATGGCTTGTGCAGCAGTTTTTGGTTAAGAACAACATTCTCGAAGTCCAACAACAACAACCATATTCCCAAGATCTCGCCACTTGCGACTTTTTCCTCTTTGCAAAAATCAAATCCCTACTTGAAAGAAACAAGATTTCAAGATGTTGAGGAAATCCAAGAGAATGCGACAAGGCAGCTGCTTGCTATCTCAAAAGAGGAATTCCAGGAATGTTTTCATCAATGGAAACAACACCTGGATAAAGTGTGTGGCTTCAGAAGAGGAATACTTCGAAGGAGATTAAATACTGAATTGATATGTGCTGTAGTTTTGTTATCATAGCATCACCCCCCAAACTTTTTTTTTAATCAGACCTAGTATATGAAGTATATATTTACTGAATTAATGGTGGACATTTTTTTTAGGTCAGTTTGCAAACATTCTGATACCACATTGTATATAACAAGCCATATAACATGTACCAGTGTATAATACTCACTCATATAATAATATTTTAAAATGAATATTTTGTAACAAAATAAAACTGTAATTATCACACTTGTGTGGATTTTTAAAAAAATGTTTTAACATTATTTGTAATCATAATCTAAAATCATATATATTTAATTCTGCGGTCATCAAGAGATTAATATATCAAATAGAAGTGTTTTTTATATTATAACATTGTTTTTATTTGCAATCATAATCATTTTTTTTTTCATATGTATTTAATTCTGGGGTCACATGTCAAACAGGAGTTTTTTATATTTTTATATTATTTTGATTTGTAATCATAATTTAATCATTTATAAAATATATATATATATATATATATATATATATATATATATATATATATATATATATTCAATTTTGGGGCCGTGAGGCACTTAATGTGTTAAAAGAGGAGTGGTTAGATATTTATCCACTTCTGACATACTCTATCCAAGGCCTACCCAGACTCAGACAATTATTTAATCCAGTTGAAAAATCTGCATAAACATGAATTTTGTCACTTTTTTTTCTTTATGTATACCACTGGTGCAGCCCATTTTCAATGTTTTACTTTCTGTAATATACCAATTCTTTCTCATCTATCCAACTCTTCATTTAGTTGCTCTAATGGTGTGAATGGTTCACTCTGTTTTGATTTAAATACTGGCGTCAAACCTTCTTTAACTTGAAAATTCGCCTTGAATTTTGAACACTGACTCCTTTCATTAGACAGAACTTCAGGAAACATTTTTTGTTATTTCTTCCTTTAGTTTTTTCGCTGTGACTTTTTAAATTTGTCACTTGTCCACTTACATTTTTATAATAAGCAATTATTAGCAAATCCCACAGTTCTAATCGTTCCATCCAGTCTGTACTGAATAGATTCATCACATTTCTTAGAACATAAGCTTTTTGTTTTGAAAGCTGCTTATTTTGAAAATAAACATCACATGTTAATCCCCCCCCCAAAAAAAAATAATTTCTGGCAAGAAATTGAAGTTGCAACTTTGTAAGACCTTTTTAATAAAAGTTTTCCAATTTCTTTCCATGTCGTTTCATTTACTATTGAAATGTCACTACCAGTATTTAGTAACATTGATTTGCACATTAAATTTTCTTTTGTTTCATGTGACTATTGTTTCCATCATAATAGTGTGTATTACTCTCTTCTTGCAAAAATTTTTTCTTGGTTTCATTCTGCAGTACAATTTGATATGTCCTTTTCTACCAGTTATAGCATTCTGCATTTTTCCATGGACAATCTTTCTCAAGATATAATTTTCTACATCTGAAAGAAGGTTTTATATTCTTTTTTGTGTATTTTTGCTTAGCTTTTACCAATGCATATTTTTTATTCTGAAGTTTTTCATCATCATGCTCCAGACTTAGCATTTGTTTGGCAATCGTCCACTATTTCCTGTAGTGTTGTGTTATTATTATGCTCAATCTTTGCTAAAATTTTATTTCGTACTTCAGAATCTTTTCCTGCTGTTAGACCTTGTATGAAAATTAATCCCTTGAACATATCTGGGGTCATTTTCTTTAGTTTAAATCGTTTACATTCTCTGTTGACGGTATCCGCATATGTGATAAAATCTTCATCCTCTTTTTTGGTTAAATTCATGCATCTCCAATGAGCATGAAACATAGAGCACTTGTCACTAAAAAAGTTTCGTCAGAAAGTGTACTGTGTCTTCAAACCCTATTTCACATGATTTTCTTAATAAAATATAAATTGCAATAATTTTCGTACTCTATTGAAGCTATTTTTTTTTTAACAACCTGAGTTTTTTTATCATCCTCTCAGCCACTGTATTCCTGACTAAATATGCTGTATCCTTAAAGAGGTTTGAAAAAAGACAAAGGTGGTACTCAAGTGAAGGAACAGCAACACACACGTGGATGAAAGAAAGAGAAGTTTATTGTAAAAGAGAATACACTTCTGAAAAACAGGGAATCGGATGGCAGGCTAGTAATTCCTAAAGCAAACCCCCAGGTATATCCTGTGCTCACTATATATAGCTACTGATATAGTCAGTCCACATAGGCAATATGGAGTGTGGGACATTCCATTACAACACCACCCCCAGAGCTAATTTTCCCATGAAATTTTGCTCAATACATCTTCTTTTTGGGGTCAGGAGATAATTCTTCTTTTTTCCTCTTCCTAGTACTTTTCTATCTCACCAAAATATTTCTTCATGTCTGCAAAAATATGCAGCAAAAATCAGTCTGTCATAAGGATTGTATACAAATTCTGATATGGTGTTTTGCAATGTGTCTGGTATAGGAGATGTTGAAGAATTTTTCTTTGAAATTACTTCCAACAACTCTTGTTGTTTTTGCAACTGTAGCAGCTGTTGGGTATTTTGTTGTTGCTGTTGTTTAATTTCAACTATCGGCAACAAAATTTTTAAGAAAATTTTTTTTTTTTAAACCAACGTGGTTGAAATTGTTGTAATTCCTGTTGCACATGTATGAGTTTCAAAAATCTGGTAACCCACTATTATAACTTCAGTTATAATGCTGTGCTTGTTATACTGAGCTTGATTTCAAGTTCCTTTGCCAACTATTATAACTTCAGTAATAATGTTGAAAAATTTATCCCACACTTGTGTTCGAGTATCCTTGTTGCCAACTATTAAAACTTCCTGTTGTAAGGTTATTGTTGAAAGATGCACTCGTACTTAGTATAACGTACTTTGTTAAAGTATTCTCTATAAATAATGTTTAAGCTATTGATGTAACACTAGTTAGTATGAAGGCTGACTCCAATACAACTGGTATTTACCAAATCCACTCCACAAGAAAGGATGTGTCACAAGGCCGGTTTTTATGTGTGTCAATTCTGAGCCTGTAGGTTTGGGTAAAAATTCCTTAGAGCCCGTATACACAGGACCGGATTTGTCTACCTCCTGAGATCAGACTATACCCATAGGCATAGTCTTGTCTGGCTTCCTCTCTGCCTGAAGGCAGAGAGTTCCGACAAGTACGTTGCAAGCCTGGCAGCAAACAGCCAAACTCCAATATGACTACTACCAACCTCATACCATGGAACTCATTATAGTATTGGATGAGTTCAGAGTCACTGGGCTGGGGAGGAGTGTTACTCTTTACTCCACAACACTTTCATCCAAATGGCTTTTATTTCCTTTCTTGGAATGAATGGATAAAAAACAGGATATTTACTGGACGGGTTTCTGCATGTTCAATGTTAAAGAGATAAATATCTATGAACAAGTTTGGTACTGTGCAAGGTATTTATATGAAAATCTTAATCTGATGAGTTTTTAGGCTCATATTTTGTATGCTGGGTAAAGGTCACCCCTAGTGTAGCCTATTCTGTGTTCAATTTTCCCATCTCTTATATCCTGTGCTCACTATATATAGCTATTAATATAGTCAGTCCACATAGGCAATAGGGAGTGTGGGACATTCCATTACAACACCACCTCCCTGAGCTAATTTTTCAATGAAATTTTGCTCAATACATTTTCTTTTTGGTGGCAGGAGATAATTCTTTGACTTTTTTCCTCTTTCTAATACTTTTCCATCTCACCAAAATATTTCTTCATGTCTGCAAAAATATGCAGCAAAAATCAGGCTGTCATCAGTATATGAATTCTGATATGGTGTTTTGCTTGACTTTTTTCCTCTTTCTATAATTTAATTTAAATGCATTGCTTGTGATTTTATTATAGAGAAAAATAAACAATTTGACTATAGAAATACCCAAGCAAGTTTGGACAGAAGAGATTTACAACTTAGAAAGATCCTTCCGACCTGAAGGATTTTCAAACTGAGTAGAACATCCCACATGTTTTTGGGGAGAAGATGTATATTTTAGGTAGGTATGTACTTTTATTATGTAAGGTAAGAACTGCACATCTATTTTCTTCCATCTACTTTATTTTGCAAGCGCACAAAAACAGAATTCCGTGCCACCAAAAAAGTGGTTCAGAAAGAAAGAATTTTGAATTACAAAAAAAAAAAAAAATTAAGTAAGTTACAGGAAGGGCATATAATAAAAAAAAATATAGCATCTTCCATTAAATGCAGGAGGCGGGTAGCAACTGGTGAATATCCTTAAAACAAACAAACAAACAAACAAAAATATAGTTATTCCTCCTTTTCCCCATTGAAACATGTTTCTTAGAAAATGCTTTTGAAGTAGAGCCAAAATGTTTTGGTAAGACAAACAGAATAAGCGCCAGACACTGGCATTATAGAGGCAGTAGCTTTGGAGGGGATCAGCGGAGATCCCGAAATAATTGGGCAGAATATTCTTAGCACTTCTGTATGAAATGGTGCCATCAGCACTTAGAACTCTTTTGAATGGTGAAGGACAATGAGATTTGGTAAGAGGGAAAGAATGAAAGACTTCAAGTTTGGACATTGTTAGAATTTGGAATCTAACTGCTAAAGAAGAGGAAGATTAATTTTTTTTTAAGCATTTCACCCCAAGCAAGGCAGGAAGCCACTAGGACGCAAGGGGTTACAGAAGATTTGGAGCAAGATCAGATAGGAGTGATAGAGAAAAGGATGAGGAGAAGGATAGTGGATAGATCAAGGCAACTCAAGATGTCGATTGACATTACATTTGAATAGTTGGAGATTATAGCTCTCAGGGAAACTGGAATAGGAAAGGGTGTTTCACAGACGAGAGGTGCGAGATATGAAGCTATTGAAGTAGAAGAGACGGCTACATTTAGTAGTTTCGATAGTGAAAGGGTGAGAGCGGGATGCCAGCCTCGTAGGGTGCTTGAACTCATGAAGTCTGGGAACTAGCAAATGCAGTTCCTCGGAGCAATTACCATGAAAGTATTTGTAAAAAAGACAGAGAAAGGTGATGGCGCGTCTGTGAGAGAGTGACTGTAGACGAGATGCCAGAACAGGGCCAATTATATTGCATATCCGCCTCTGGAGCTTATGAAGAACCCCGAGGCAAACAGAAGGGGTTCCAGACCATAATGTCGAGAAAGTAAAAAAAAAAGAAATTAGGAAGACAATCAAGAAGATGATAAATAGATGTGTAGAAATGAGCCAGTCAAACTATTTATCTGTCTGTCTATCTACTTTATTTCCCCTACACCCCATGACTTACTTGACACATCTCCACAATTAGTTTGGTCTAGGAACCATTTATTTTGCTCCATTCATTCCTAATGTTTGCTAGACATGTTCATACATCCATACATCATTTTTTTTCTATCTTTCTAAATATTTCCCTGTTAGCTTTGATCTTACACAGACCACTTTGATCTATCTATTTTAAACCAAGTATCTATCTATCCCAATCTGTTCATATCTATCTATCTATCTCAATCTGTTCATTATCTATCTATCTATCTATCTATCTATCTATTTCTATCTATCCCAATCTGTTCATATCTATCTATCTATCTATCTATCTATCTGTATCTATCCCAATCTATCTATCTATCTATCTATCTATCTATCTATCTATCCCAATCTGTTCATTATCTATCTATCTATCTATCTATCTATCTATCTATCCCAATCTGTTCATTATCTATCTATCTATCTATCTATCTATCCCAATCTATCTATCTATCTATCTATCTATCTATCTATCCCAATCTATCTATCTATCTATCTATCTATCTATCTATCCCAATCTGTTCATATGTATGTACTCTTTTTGCTTTGATTTTACTGGTTATCTACTTGAACCCCTTTGATCTATATGTTATGAATAATCAAGAGTGGTCTCCTCTTATTTTGTTACTCTCCTCTTTCAGAGAGAGAGAGAGAGAGAGAGAGAGAGAGAGAGAGAGAGAGCTATTTCTGTTTACTGGGACTATAAAAGGACACTATACACAAACCTTGTATTCTCAGTTGAATAAAGCTATCTTAAAGCCTACACCTGCGTACGTTTGTCATTACATCATATATCTATCTTACACTATATATCTACTTTGATCTTTCTATTTATCTATCTACTCTGAGCTGTTACTACCTATCTATCTATCCAGTCAGGTGTTACTATCTATGTATGTTACTATGTATGCTACTCTATCTATCTACCTTTGAATGTTTGGATCTATCTATTTATCTATATAGCTTGAGTTGTTCACTTTCATTTCACTATGTACTCAGACCACTTTGATATATCTTCTCTGATAAGTACGTTACTATCTATCTGTCTATCTCTATGTCTATCTATCTACTGTTAGTATCTATATATGATACTATCTAGCTATCTACATCTGATTGTTTGGATCTATCTATATGTCTACCTATCTTCTCTGAGCTGTTACTATTTATGTATATTACTATCTGTGTCTGAATCTATCTATCTGAGAGCTGGTAGTATCGATGTATATTACTATCTAGCTATGTACATCTGACTGTTTAGATCTATGTTTCTATCAATCTATCTCTGACTGTTTGGATCTATCTATCTATCTATCTCAGTTAATATCCATGTTTGGTGATATCTACCTCTCTCTGCTCCTTATCTATCTATCTAAGTTAATATCCATATCTATCTGACTGCCTGGATCTATCTAAGTTAATATCCATATCTATCTGACTGCCTGGATCTATCTATCTAAGTTAATATCCATATCTATCTGACTGCCTGGATCTATCTATCTATCTATCTCAGTTAATATCCATGTTTGGTGATATCTATCTCTCTCTGCTCCTTTATCTATCTATCTATCTATCTATCTCAGTTAATATCCATATCTATCTGACTGCCTGGATCTATCTATCTATCTATCTCATTACAGAACCATTTTTGCTTTTTCTCAGCATCTCCTTGGTCTTGTTTTTTCCACTCACACAAAGTGGAACGATTATATTGAATCAATTAATAGGTCTGCTGCTAGGAAAGTTGGTTCACTATGTTTGGCCAGACAATTCTTCTTACCAGTATCTCTCTTGCGCATTTATAAATCTACCAGGCTTCTGTGCATTGTATATAGCTGCCACGTCTGGTCTGGTGATCCTGCTACATATCTCGAGTTTCTTGACAAAATCCAAAGAAGAATCTGCAATATTATCAGTCCTGACCAGTCATCTCAGCTTCAGTCACTTTCCCCACCATGATAATGTAGCTTCCCTGTGTCTTTTCTATAAATATTTTCATAGCAATTGTAATAATCAGCTTTTATCTTTGGTACCATGACCTCATGAATTTAAACGTACTACTAAACTGGCAACCAGATCTCATCATTTTACTATTGAAATATCTAGATGTAATTGTAAGCTTCTTCTCTCACACTTTTCACCTGAGGAGCTCCCTTCAAAAAATTTAAATGCAACATCAATTGCCATTTTTATCTTTCAGAATCCCAGAGCGAATATGGTACATTCAGTTTTGTGGAAGCATGACTTCATTTGGCCAGTATTTGTTTTTGATTCAGACAGTGCTTCTTCAGGGTGCATTTATGCATTGGCACCATTTTGCTACTCAGTAATTCACTCTAAAAATTTATTCCTGCAGCTGTCAGCCAATTTTCTGTGAATAATGTGAAAGTCTGAGATAGAGTAATAGCTAAATCCAGTCATAAATATATAAATATAAATAGGCTGAGAGATAGATAGATATGAACAAATTTGGAGATAAAGATATAGATAGATTGATATAAAATAAAAGTGAAATAGATAGATAGATTGATCAAAATAGTCATAGATAGATATATAGATAGCTATGAACAGACTACAATAGACAGATTGATAGATAGAAACAGTGAAATAAACAGATAGATAGAAACAGACTGAAATAGATAGATAGATAGATATGAACAAACTTGGAGACAAATAGATAGATAGATAATGAAGAGACTGAGATAGATAAATACAGAGATCAAAACAGTCATGGATGGATTGCAAGGTAGATAGATAGATCGAAACAGTCATAGATATATAGATAAAAAGATAGATAGTAGATATGAACAAACAAAGATAGATAGATAGATAGATAGATAGATAGATAGATTACTAGGCCTAATAGTGCAATGATTAGCTAGCTTAACTCATTACTATTCCATCTTCCTGGACTGCCACACTTAATAAAGATCAATATCTTCTCATCTGCCAATCATGTCCGCCCCCACCAAAGTATTGGAATCCAATTTTGTTTGCATAACATTCATAATATTCTGGGTCTCCAGCTGCAATCCTTACACAATGAGCGCAATGTCTCTTGCAAGTTTTTGAAGCTTTCCTTTTACAAAGTGTGTTGCCTTTAGTTGGCTGCATTCACTAAAGCCCCAAATAACACTCAAACGACTTGCATTATCCAACCCAGTGCACCATCGTTTTGAATACAAATGTCGCATTATGCCACAGACTTCTTTTAAGGAAAAAGTTGCAAAGTGGGGAAAAAAGATGACTTGAAATTTGTAAAAAGCATTTACAATGACTTGATTTGAGAATTTTCTTTTCTTTCTTTCTTTTTTTTTTTTTTTCAAATAAGTCATATAGAGGTCAATATGACCTGGTAAGTAATGATTCAGCTTAATTTTTGAAGTAATGATCCAGGATAGAAAAAAGAACAAAAACTGTAATGCTTCATTAAATTCATTGTTGCGCTCAATGTGTTTACTTGTTAGCTCATCTCTGTTGTCCTTCACTCGAGTGGAACGATCCATTGCTAAAGACGTATGAACAATGGCTGGCTCCCTGAACTGCTCCAGTAGGTCCTCCTACTATGCTCCACTTTTACAAAAACCAGATCAGACTGAAAACAGGGTACTGCTGCCATACCTGGGCTGCAGCTGCACAGTCTTCACTTTCCAGTTTTGAGTTCAAAAAGCATCTATGCGGCCTTGTGGGTGATGAATTATCCCCCCCCCTTTCCCACAGATGAAACACTACAAGCCTCTGGCTAGCTAAATTCCTTACATTCACCAACTCTAACCCTCACATCTAAGACCCACCATGCCGCATAGACTAAGGTGAACCATC
This sequence comes from Acanthosepion pharaonis, assembly GCA_903632075.3. Lineage (NCBI taxonomy): Eukaryota > Metazoa > Mollusca > Cephalopoda > Sepiida > Sepiidae > Acanthosepion > Acanthosepion pharaonis. The sequence goes on from CAHIKZ030001838.1 coordinate 58,268, forward strand.
CCTATTCTCTTCGAATTCCATTAATAACAAGGAAGTTCTATTTGAGCAGTTTCTCCTCACAAACCACAACTTTGTGTAACCAGCTCCTGAGAGGATGCTTTCCCACCTACTAAAATCTTAACCTCTTCAAGTCTAGAGTTAACGATTATCTTTCCCACATAACCTCATAAACTGCACCTCATACCTCTTACTCTCTACATTGAGTGGCTCTTGGCCCTTATATAGAGGGAACATTATAAAACAAAATTCTGATCGTATTCATAGATTTTTCATATAAAGTCACAAAGCAATGCCTGATTTTATTATGTCGACCTACAATATCAGAGGTGGATGCTGGTGATAGGGAATAAAGGTGGTTCCTTGCCACTAATAACGTATATTTTTATTTTAACTTACAAAGAACATTCTAGAAAAATGGTATCTGATATGAAAGCATGTAAGAAGCAACGGTGGGTGTTTTAATGCTTACATGCAGAAAAAACACACTCATTGGCATACACTGATACTTTGCTCAATGTTTAGAGAGATCAAACAGTGTATGTAAGCACTGTTAGATGGTGGATAACACATTTCACAAGTAGTGACATCAATGGGTCACTCTTTGTAAACATGCAAAGGGTCACTTTCTCGGCTTTTCACTGACAGACTAATGAAGCTCAGGATTGCATCTCTATTCTTGCTCATGCCATTGTGCACGAAACTTCAAGAGGGCCCATTGCAAGCTCACCAGAAAATGAAAAGTGAAAGTAAAGGCCACAGCAGGAAATGAAAACTCAATCCCTGTCTTCAATATATTTCATTGTCTATTCAGAGATTCTCTTGTAAGGTCTAAGTAGGTAGGTAGGTAGGTGACACCCAGTGACAACTTTTGCCGCTTCATACATCTCAGGCTAACAGATCAGCCTTTCACTTAAACAGCAAGAATATGATGTTCTCCTAACAACTCTGCTCTCTCTCCATCAGGATGTATGGATGATGGTCAGCCTTTTACCAGTAATGGGAAGCCCAATACTACTTCAAAAAACAGTCTGTCCCCTACCTATAGTCATCTAGAACTCTTCTCAATTTGAAACGTGACCATTAGATCTGCAACAGGAAGTCTTCAGCATCTGGCTTGTTGTCACTTAACAAATGAAGAAAGTTGTAGCTGACAGATGGCACACAAGTTGATACCCGATCAGTATCGGCTAGGTCACCAAGGAGAGGGGGGTATGATGTTGAATGGCCAGAAATCCTTAATGAACCTCAGCTAAAAATATCACTAATGATGTGTACCAAAGCATCAAACAGATGTATTTCACAAGACACCAAAAGTTCTCATTTATATATCTATTATTTTACTTTTGTTTCGTCTAGTGGATGGCTGCTATGAAGATCCGCATTTCACAGACCTTATTGCTGGTCGTAAAACATTAAATACTTAAGAGTGAGATAAAGTCACACACATGTAAATAATCATAATACCTCATACAACGGATTGAATAGAGTCCAGGAAACTTATCTTTAGCTTCATAGTGGGTTATTAGGTCCTGACAGGCAGCTATTTTGTAGTTTTTCTATTCTTGTGTAAGCACCCACCTGTCATAGACTTCATGGTATCTGATTGCCAACATCATTTCCAAAGCCAATCTTCAGCTCTGTACACATTTTCTTGTCCCTAATCCAACAATTTGCTTAGAAGAGTTGATTGAGGCATCCTTCATTTTGTGGGTCGATAGCTGTACAATGTCATGACACCATGATTGGAATACCCACAGAGAAGGGGATTGTGAAGAGATGAGGTATTATGATTATTTAAATTATTTGGACTGTTATCCTCATCTTCATTGCCATATTCACAAAGACACATGGCCGAGTGGATAAAGATGTTGGTTGGATCCTGTGGCTAGACCCAAAGAGTTGTGAGTTCAATACTAGGCTACAGCAGTAATAAACCAACAAACTTGGAGAATTGAGGGGAATAACTGAATCATAAGGAAGGGGTATGGCACATGAAAATAGAACAATCTACTCTGGTGGATGAAATAAAGGGTTCGGTTCGAAATTCCAATTACCTGAAGAAGGCCGAAGCGTACAATGGCTGAAACGTTGTGAATATGGTAATGAGGATAACAGTCCGAATAATGTAAATACACATCCTTTTATCTTGCAAAATAAAGGTAGTACCCTGTTTGGTCAAAATTCTGTCCTTTGTCAGTGAGACTGGAGTAACCTTTCCAGGGCACAGGACCAGGCGATGATGTATAGAGGCTGTGCCCGGCCCGTACCACATGCCCCCACTCAGCTGTACTGACAAGATCCAAAGGAAAACATGGCATTACATTTGGGGCTATTTTGGCTGCAGGAGTTGCCAGTAGTTTGTCAGTGTTTAGGACTCCACTATGGATTTTCTGTTGTAATGGAATGTCCCACACTCCCTATTGCCTATGTGGACTGACTATATCAGTAGATATATATAGTAAGCACAGGATATACCTGGCAGACTTGCTTCGGCAATTGGAGATTCGTCTCCAGCTGTGCTTGTCGAACTCTCTGCCTCCAGACAAGGCTATGCTGAAGGGCAGAGCCTCGTCTGTGTTGGTGAACAGCTACCTGACCCCATGTATACAAGGTCTACAGGGAATTTTTGCCCAAGCCTACAGGTTTGGTTTTGCCCTGCATTAAAAAATGGACTTGTGCCACATCCTGCCTCGCAGGGAGGTAAGATAAATATCTTTGCTTTGAGCATTACTAACCTGCTAACCGATTCCCTGTCTTTCAGTAGTGTATTCTCTTTTACAATGAACCTCTGTCTTTCAGCTACGCCCGTGTTGCTCTTCCTTTCAGTCGAGTACCACCTTTGTCTGTTTGTAACCTCTTTAAGGATAAAACATTTTCCTGTTTGGATTTACTTCTAGAACATTTTCCATGTTTGCATATGGCCACAAGGCAGCGGAAGTTTAAAATCACACCTGTCCTTCCCCTTGATGACAAAAAAATAAATTTTTATCGCATATACTTTTGTTCATCATTTTCTTTAATCTTAAATTTATTTGTTCATCAATGAAATAATTTGAAAAGCCATTGTTAATTAATGTTTGTTTTATCTAACTGAATTTTTTATAACATAGCCTGAAAGAAGAGGAAAATTAAGTGATCCCTGTCAATCAATTATTTCATGATAGCTATCTTATAGCTATAATCACTAAGGTAGTAAAGAAAGGCAGGAAGAAAGGACTAAACATCAATTGTAAGACAAACTCTATGGCTGTTATCAAGAGAAATGACCCCAGTTGGTTGGTTGGTTGTCTTGTTTTATGGCATATCAAAACCTCAGTGGGTCATTTAATGCCAACAAAATTTTGAAATAGATTCATAGTGATAGTTTGGAAACAAAGGTGTGTATGTATACATATATATTTGAATCATTTTTTAATTACTCATATTTTTGAGTTTCAAAAATGTATTGCTGGTAATATTTTTTTTTTTTCCCAAAAAATGTATTGCTGGTAATATTTAAAAAAAAAAAAAAATGTATTACTGTTAATATTTTTTACAAAGTATTTTTGGTGTTAAAACCTATTTTTACACGTTGATAGTGTTTTAACCCAAGTTTGGAGGTTAACTATTTACCCATAGCTGGGACCCTAACAGGTGCTACCACCCTGGGTCAGGGTGGACCTGGGAACACCAGAAATTAAGAGGTGGTTCCACACTCCTCAAAACCTCCTGATCAGAGGCCTTGCTGTTGGACATAGTTTATTGTCTTACCCAGGATGCAGATGTACTTTATCGTCATAACCAGGACGGGAAATGACCCAAGATGTAAACTATGAATTGGAGATACCAAAATCAAGCAAGTACTAAAATTTAAGTACTTAGGAAGTGTTTTTAGCAGAGGATGGAAAATGTGACATCAAAATACAAAGGTTCATTGAGATAGTAAAATATACCTTCCAAAAGCTAAGCAAAGTATTAAGAAACATGAAAATTTCATTAGATGCTAAGAATACCATGTGAGCAACAAGAAAATTTTAAGTATAATGTAAACAAAAAAAACATTTACATTTATAATCAGAAAGAGAAAAATTATAAAGTCATATAAAGAGAAAAGAGGGCTTGGAGAACATGTTACTCATAGGACATATTGAAGGCAGTGAGATATTCACTAACCATCCCACACGGTTGGATGTGGCACAAGACTGAGTTAATGGTTATTTTCTAAGCATAACTTAGATGTGGCACAAGGTCGAAAGTATGGGGCACCTACTGAGGATTGAACTCACTTTTCAGTCGTAACTCATCTAGCGAGACAAGCTTGTTAACCATTACACCATGCTAAGGTAACCATATTGAAAGCAGTGAGTAATCTGACAAGCTTGTGCAAATGGATGGTAGATCAAGGGGGGGGATAAAAAAAAAAACTGCAAAGGATAGGAAGTTGTAGAGAGCTGTGATCACCAATGTCCTGAAGGGACAAGGCATGTAAGAGAAGAAGAATGGAGTGTCAAAGAACTTGGAAGACCATTTATATAATTAGATTTTTGTGAAAGACATGGTTGCTTCTTGAACTGTAGAGTGAGTGAGTGAGTGAGTGAGTGAGAGTGGGAAGGAGGAAAAGAGAGAGAAGAAATCAGAGTGAGAATGACAGGGAAAGAGGAAGAAAGAATAGACAAATAGATCAACAGAGAGAAATGGGAAGAACTTAGGTATGAGGAGATACAGAAGTTTTTATACATGCTTTTCCGGACATGCCGTATATGAAAATGATTGTTTTCATATTTAATGCAATTAGATGGTTAGTTAATATAATGAGATAGTTAGTTAAACATTGAAGCAAAAATTATACTGCAGCCTCCATATATTAGTTATGTGCGGGTTTTGTTTTGGGAAGGCAATCACTTAATGAACAAGAGACTTTCTTAATATTCTTGCATCTTTTTCTTCAAAAATGTAATGCTGGTAATATTTTTTTTCTTTTCAAAGATGTAATGCTGTAATGACAATCTATTGCTATCATCATAGGTCGAAACAGATTTGGAGATAATAATGGTTTTTACTGAAAAACGTGTACTAATTAACCCATAGCTGGGGGAAGAAGTGGATTCATACATTTCCCAAGGGTATTTGAGTGTAATTGAACATAACAAACCTGACTGGAATTAGTACTTAGCTCTCCGACTAACAATTCTGAGCCATTATCCATTACCCCACCCACACATCCAAGCTTACAGCACCTGGTATTCCCAAGCAGTCACTCATCTAGGTAGTGACCAAACTCAATGTTGCTTAACTTTGGTGATCATACAAGAACTGGTGTTTCAATGTGATATGGCTGTAACCCCAAAAGAACCGGAATTAAGAAAACAGAAGATAGCAATTGACATTGCATTTAAATTTCGGAAGATCAAAGTTGACTGGAAAGCAAGGTGCCGGAAGAGAGTTCCACAAGTGAGAAGTGTGAGAGAAGAAACTGTTAGCATAGAACTTACAATTACATTTAGCAATTTCAACTGTAAAATGATAGGACCAAAGTGAAAATTCAGCATGTCAAGGATAATATCTGTGCAGAGATTCAAGGTCTGTAGTCAGACACAAGGTTACTGAGTGTGAGAGAATATCAGAAAAAGAAAAACCTTATTAAGGAGAGAGAACAATAAAAGAACAGGAATTAAGATGACAGAAGATAATTGATATAGCATTTATATTTTTTAAGGTCAAAGTTGATTGGAAAATGAGAAGCCAAAGGCAAGTTCCACAAGTGAGAAGTGTGAGAAAAGAAACTTAACATAGAACTTTTGATTATATCTAGCCATTTCAATTGTAAAATGATGAGACCTGGCCATCAATTTTCCTTTCTTTTGGATATATACTGTTCTTGCTTGGAGTTTGGTATTGACGGAATGCAATGGTTTTCCAATTTAAAATTTCCTGCAACGGGCATTGCTTGATATTCTAAGTCACAACTGAGTCTTGTAATGGTATCTTGCGATGATCACATAATGAGGTGGAAAACATCATCATATTCAGGCAATTGTCTTTCAACCTTGTTTCACCCAATATGCATATTCCATTATCTATTACCTCAAGGTCTGTAGTCAGAGTTATGGAGAATACTATTGAATGAGCATATCTATGTTGAAAATCCAATGAAATTAACTGGTTCTTTTTTTTTTGTTCCTTAAACAAGGCAATAAAGCCACTAAGACACAAGTTTACTGAGAGAATATCAGAAAACGAAAAACCTTATTAAGAGAAGAGAATAATAAAAAACAGGAATTAAGAAGACTGAAGATAACAATTGATATTGCATTTAAATTTGTGAAGATCAAAGTTGACTGGAAAGCAAGAAGCCGAAAGCGAATTCCACAAGTGAGAAGTGCGAGAGAAGAATCTGTCAGCATAGAACTTACAATTGAATCTAACCATTTTGACTGTAAAATGATGAGAACTAGAAGCCAAATTAGTACTGTGTGTAAATTTGTAAAGTCTAGGTACCAAAGAAGAAAGCTCATCAAAACAATTACTATAAAATTACTATTCCCCGTGCCATTTCTATAAAAATGACATAGGGAATCTACATTACAGTGGTGGGAAAATAAGTGGAGCCAAGATGCCAGGTCAAAGACAATAACATTGCAGATTCTTCTTTGGGTTTCATCAAGAATCTCTAAATATGAAGCAGAAGCACCAGACCAGATATGAATGAAATATTCAAAGCAAGGACAAATGGTAGACTTATAAATATGTATGATAGATTCTGGTGAGAAAAATTGTCTAACACGACACAGAAAATCAACTTTCTTGGCTGCAGACTTAGCAGTTGATTCAATATACTCTTTCCACTTCATGTTAGAGGCAAACTTTAGTCCGAGAAGGTATAAGTCAATCTCCTGGCAGATATAGATCAATTTTCCATAGCTTTTTTTTTTTCTTTTGAATGAAACATGAGTTTGGTAACTGACACTTCATTGATGGCAAAGGGATCAAATTTCAAATCTAAATTGTTTATCCATCTAAAATGCTACATTTAGTAGAAAATGCTTTCATTTTTAATGCAGGAGACATAAAAATGACTGACTTATACTCTTTTCCTGTTAACCATGTTAGACATCATCTATGTGACATATCCTTTCAGAATGTTGCTGATCATGGCTCTCCACAATTTCCTGTCCTTTGTAACTCTTTTTGCTACCACTCCCAAGCCCTGTTCTGTCAACCATTCACACAAGTTCAACAGGTATGTTGTTCATTACTTTCCTCTGACTCTTTTACCTTCAATCCTTGTGAGTATCAAATTTCCCAAGCCCTCTTTTCTAATCATGTGACTGAGAAATTTCAACTGTCTCTTTCTAAGTATGAGTGTCCTTTTTGTTGTCATTGTTTCAGAAATTCATTGTTACTCACATGTCTGGCCCCTTGTATTCTCAGCATCCTTCTGTAGAACGGCATTATGATTGTCAAAAAGAAATAGAAATTATCCCTTATGTCACAGATGCCTATTTCTATTCATTGTTGTGTGTGTGTGTGTGTGTGTGTGTGTGTGTGTGTGTGTGTATATATTTTAATTTAATGAATTAAAAAATATTTCTACAGAACATTTTAAAAATTCCTTTAAAAATAACTGTATTTAATACATAAGAATTTACAAAAAAGTTAAAATCTGATCTTTTAGGGTTTTAAATTTTTTTTTTATCTCCAAATTTATGATTTAATTGCTCAGCCCAGCCCAGGATAGGGATTATCCAGACTGAGTAGAAGAGGAATGTATTATTTCAATGCTTTACTTCAAGACTCAGTCAAATTGTGTGTGTTTTGATTGACTGATTTGTTTTCTACAGCTTATCAAACCTTTGCAGGTTATTTAAAGCCAGAAAATATTTTTAGATTTCAAGAATTGTTTTTTTTGCAGATAATAATGATTTAGTCTTACTAATTAACCCATAGCCGTGGAGAGAAGAGGTTGGTTCATACCATTCTTAATGGTATTTGCATGTAACTGACTATAATGAATCTGACTGGAATTGGAACCTGGCTCTCCAATTAACCATTCCATTATCCATTACACCACCTGCACATCCAAGCTTACAGCACCCGGTATTCCCAAGCGGTCACTGATCATGTTCGATGTTGCTTAACTTCAGTGATTGTACAGGAGTTGGTATTGATATGGTCAATAAGACCTGTGTGCGTGGGTGTGTGTTCTCTTGTGTATACATTACATTTTTTTTTTAATAATTACACTCCAAGCAAGCATGATAGACTTCAGTCGCTCATGCACAACACAGATATATGCATTATACATGCATGTACAGAGTCACATGCAGACAGTGTGAGACGGGCAGAGAATTAGTTTTTCATTTATAATATACATTATCAATAATGTCAGGAGATAGACTGCAGTATAATGCCAGAAAGGGCTTGACACACAAGTTCATGCCAGGAGATCGTGGAAACCACGTGCAAATTTGACTAGGACAAGATTCCAGCCGCTGAGTGCAGGGCTGCAAACCTGCATCCAGTTTTAGAAGCGTGAGAACGAGAATGTTGGACAGATGGATATCTAAACAGCCACTCCATAGATGATCTGGACAGTTGCACACACATCACAGACATACTGTAAGGATCATATATCAGATGAGGGAGTGAGACTGGTACAAAAGTCTGTCTGAGAGTTACTGCTGAAATAGTGGAAAGACTCAAATGTTAAATAATAAAGAGTCAAGTCTGATGTTATAATTTAATCAGCATACCCACTTCATTACAATACATTTACGAAGCATTTCTACGTTTCAAGAATGCTTCAAACTATACACGCACCGTGTATTTTGATACAATTGTTTTTTATATGATTTATTTTTGTAGGGTGTCTATTGATACTGATGCTTATATTAACGCAATTCAACAATAGTTGTAGTCAATTGGATTCTGTTGGGTAAGTGATAGAGTAATAGTTCGACTGTTTTCTCTCAGTAGCAGGGGAGGAAGGAGACTGAATGGGCAGAACAAGTGGTGGAGAAGATGGGGTGATGATGAAAAAAGGGGGAATGGAGTGGGACGAGCAGGAAGATTATTGGAGATGCAGTGGATGTGTCAGAAGCAAACACACTTGACTCAAACGTTCTCTTGGCTGCTTATCGATCTCTGACACACGTACACACGCGTACACACCTCGCTGGGAAACACAGAATCGTCAGAAGTACACTGGGCCTTGTTTGGCAGCTGCATGCACACATTTTATCCTGATTACACAAGATTCTCACACATCACACGCAAAAAATGTACACAGAAATTTGTTAGTCTTTCTTTTTCATATGCAGACTGATTTTATGCAAAACTGTATTGATTATAGTGATACATGCAAATGATTATTGCTGCAGGTATTTAGGTTTCGATCCTGGCTTGAAGCAATCGGACTTCTAGCCACACTGAGGAGCTGTGATACAGTGAAACTGTCTGTCTGTGGATGACTATATATACTCCTGGAAATCTATTTGAGCTCTCCAGTGAGGAAAAAAAAAAAAAAAAAAAAAAAAGGTGGTTTTTAAAAAACAGCAGCTCCTACTGTTATTAAGCATTACACTTCAAGTAAAATTGAATTGAGTTCTTTGAGTTGCTGGTGTATTTCATATAGAGAAAAACGTTAAAATTCCCTTCCTTCCCTGCTGTGCGATGATGGTTTAGAGGTAAGAGATCTGATTGATGTCAAATCAGTCGGATTTGGAACCCAGCTTGAAGCAATCGGACGTCTAGCCACACTGAGATACTGTGGTACAGCAAAACAGTCTGTCTGTGGATGACTATCTATATATATATCTTATCTTACTTATTATAAAACACAGATTGTGTGTGTGTGTGTGTGTGTCTGTACATTTATATATTGGATCGGATTTCCTACATTTTTTCAACCGATTTCAACAAAACTTCACAGGACTACATAAAATTACCTTGCGGTGGTTCTGACAGAGCAAAAATTGGAAAAAACACAATTGTTTTTGCATGAAATCAATTTGAAAACACGATTAAGAGGCATCGCCAAGAATGAAAGGGGACAACTCATCATCGAGTTATACTTATTATAAAAACCCAGGTTGTTTTGTGTGTGTGTTCATTTATATATGGGATCGGATTTCCTACATTTTTCAACCGATTTCAAATAAAACTTCACTTTTTTTGGCAGGTAGTGTTTCTTATTGTCTTGCACACTTTTTTTCTTTATTTTTACATTCAGAATGCTTTAAAATTCCATTTCCAAGACAATTGTTTATAATAAAATTCTATTCAATCGATAGACTCATAACGATTGAAAGCAATGTTTTTGTTTGAGTTTGGGTTTGACCAATTTGTAAAAAAAAAACAAAAAAAAAACTAATTAAGACATGCGTGTCCATCAACCTTAAACAATAATCTTTGTCAATTTTATTTTTCAGTCTTTATGATGGTGGATACTTGATCTATCTCTTACTGTTACATCCCCAGGCAACACCAGGCTCTACTGCTAGTATATATATAAAGAAAAGTCACGACAAAGTGGAAATATATTTTTGTTTTCTTTAAATATATGTGCAAATATAAATGAAATGCACACATACGCAAGGTATATAAAGAGGCATACACCCACTAATTCTATGGTGAACTCATACACAAATACAATCCTGATTATAATTATTGGCATAGATGAATGTTTAGTAGATAATGTAAAATATCTCCTGAAAAAAAATGAATCTAGTGTTAAAAACCTTTTGTCTATTGACAACACATGGTTGGTAAAAACTGCAAAAGATAAAATAATAAGTTTGAAAATATTGCAATAGGAGGAAAAAAAATAGAAAAAAAAAACAAAATAGGGTACTGCAACTCTGTTATTGGTACCCCAAAGAAAAAAAAAAGAAAGAAAAATGGGCAAAAACCATTTTAAATAACCTGTGATAAATCAGAAATTGGAATCAACCTTGATAAATGGTTAATGCCCATATGACAGGAATTATAAATGGTCAGTGCCCACATGACAGGAATTACCCAATGAATGAGACTTCAGTGTGTTAAAAAAAAACACGTTATTCTCTGTTCCTTTGTCACAACGTTGAAATCAAAGAAGCTGCCCGAGAACATCATATGTGATATCATTAGCAAGCCAAAAAAGTTATAAAAGGTATACGGCTCTCTCCAATGCAGAGAGTTTTATTTGATTTTGAAAATCTGACTTCAGACTGAATAAAATATTTAGTCAACTCGCATGAGGGCATCAAATGTGGACAAGGCCTGGTTAAATGTGGGATCTCTTTGAAACCCCATTCACAAAAAAAAATATGCCCTTTGAACCTGTATAAAGAAACTCTGCCTTTCAGCATAAAATTGTTTAAGGGTTCCTTTGAATTTTGAAGGCAGAGAGTTCAACTGGTCAGCCAGTCGCCTGACTTCAGACTGAATTCCCTGCTTCCTCTTGAGGCGCAGTATTTATTACATATGGAATAGTCCATTATGTTATTATGGGTAAGATCCCATAACAGAGTTAAACATGGTAGAATAATGCCGTGAAGATGTTTTGTTGCATCTGGTACAAGATGCCTTGATATGTAGTGACACAGGAATCATGAAATCTGAGAAGGGATTTAAGAGCAAAATGGGCTACCCAGTGTAAGAAAACTAGGTTTGAATCAAAGACCATGGGTTCCCAACAATGATGATGACCCAAGGTCAGTCAGTTATGTACCATATGTGTGACACACTTAGGAGATCAACAGCATGTTTTCATTGAAACAGGTTTGGTTAAATAATTTAGACATATCACATTGATTAGTTTTTGTTGTGATCTTTTTGAGTTCATGGATTAATTTCTTGGTAGCTTCAGAAGACTGATTAAGAAAAATACCAAAATTTACTTTCAAATAGTTTTTATTTTCCCCAAGTACTTTCAATAACATCTGAGACCATTTTCAGGGGGTTAGGTTGCCTGTGAAGATGTATATGTGTCTTTGCAAATTCAAAATATTTCAACTGTTTGTTTTTACTGCTTATGCAGTGTTCTAAATTTCAAAGTTCACATGCTTTTAGGGGGTTATTTTACTGGTATAAAGGAAGTAAATTTTCCATTTTTGCTCATACATAAATTATATATATATATATATATATATATACACACACACACACACACACATACATACATACACATATATAAGCATTTAAGGACTGTTACTATACTCATAGTTGAGTTTATTTATTTTGGGCTTTAATTCTCTTATATAAAGGGCTTCAAGGATTTTTAGTTTTTGCTTGTTATTGTTTTTATGTAATATAGATGTATTTTCAACTAATACCCATCTAATCTGTGAGTGTGGCCATGAGTGTTCATTCCTTTAAATGCTGAGTTATTGAACTATGCTCAGCAAAATGAAATGTTAAGCCTTTTTGTTAGCATCATCGTAGTAAAGCCAACATATGTATTGACATTTTTATCAGAGATACAGTCCCCTAAAGAACATTTAAATTGATATACAACGTTGGCCTTTTGTAGGATGCTAGTTGGCGGAGAAGAGTTGTTTTGGACAACTAGGTTGGTTGTATTAAATTTAGTATAGTATATAATTAATTTCATTTTTTTTTTACTTGGATCAGTTGGGGATATGTTAGTGTTTACGTGGTTTTTTTTTTTTAGAATTTTTTCCTCCTGTTTATAGTTGGAATGCATTTGATTATGATATTGTAATTTGATATATTTCGAGTTATTTGATGATGTATTCATTTTTATTTATGCTTATATTCCCAATAGCTCATCTAATTTGTTCATCAACTATGTAATTAGGAAAGTCATTATTAATGAGGGTTTGTTTAATATTGTTTAATTCAGTGTAGTGCAATTTTTTGTTGAAGAATTTGATTTTGCATGGTTTATTAAGTATTTGGGAAAATAATAATCTGTCATGATTTTTCTTAAATATATATATATATATATATATATAAGTGAACATAAGTCAACATTTAAGGTGAATTCTTTTTCATGCTTATGATTCTTTGGATGTTTATTATTGTCTAGGCATAAAAAAAAATAAAATTTTGATTGAAAATGTTCACTTTTAATTTAAAACATTTATCTGATATTGAGCACTTTATCCCATTAAATATACATCTTATCTTATATATATATATATATATATATATATATATATATATATAACCCGGATATAAGAGAGTTGTGTGGGACCGGAGAAGAAGTCTCTTATATCCAGGTTTTTTTCAAATATCCGGTTTTTTCTATTTAAAATATACTTTTAAAAAACAACAGGCTCTAATTTTGGGACCAGAGAAAAATCTCATATATCCAGGTTGCTCTTATATCAGGGTTTTAGTTGTATATAAAATATAGTTTTGAAAAACTAGGTAATCCTTATGGGTAAACCTAAAGAGGATAACATCCAGAGAGCTCAATGTAAATTCAGAGCAAATAATTTAAATAAAACAGACCACTTTAAGGTTCTATTTAATAAATTATTTGAAACATTTTCCTTTTTTTAAAATATATATAATAATTTTATATAATATATATATATATATATATATATATATATATATATATATATATATATATATGAAATAAAAATACAGAAAAACCAAACAAAAATCTTAATATGCAATTATGCTGTATTAATGTTAATATAATCATTTTGTCAAAGAATTCGGACGTTTTTCGGTCTATTTAAGACCATCTTCATGGACATTTTCATTTAAACATAATTAACATTAGAACATATAAAAACTTAACACTGCATCACCCACGTGACGACAACGTGATCATATTTAAATGGAACGCTGATCTTATATAAAAATTTCAGTTATCAGTTTGGATTAGTTGTGCTCTTATGTCCAATTGTCTTTTCGTGTTGAATTTATATATATGTAAAGAAAAATCATGACTAAGTCAAAAAACATTTTTGTTTTCTTTAAAATTTCTTTGATTTAATTAAAGTGATGTTTACATTGATGTAACGATGTATCAGCATGAATCGGAGGGTACGCTGAAATTTTAAACATTTTAATTATTTTTTTCAAGTTTAAATTAAAATATGTTTTTTAAAAAAATGTTTAAAATTACTGCATCTCCTCCCCTTCACATGTATGTGTAGTTACATGAATGCAAGTATCACTTTTTTACGATGAAGTGATAAAGGGCCAAACGCGTCACATGAAAAATTATTTCCACTTTGTCATTAATTTTCCTAACTTTATTTTGGTAAATAAAAATTGATATACTATGTGCGTGTGTGTATATATATGGAACTGTTGTGGTAAACCCTCCTACAGTAGAATGAACTCTTTTAAAATTCCATAAATATAATTGCAAAGACGAATAAAAAAAACCTTAAATCAGCAGAGACGCAGTGTTAACCTACCATCCGGACGTATACTTCTAACTGCTTATTACTAACACTTTTGCTTTGTATATATCTGTATTTTCAAGACACTTGTTCAACCTACTTTTGTCTTCCATGTCTTTCTTTCTTGGCCCCTAAACAGGCCACAACAGAAACTATTTTATTTATTGTTATTAATGCTAAATCTTGTAATATTGAGCATTATAATTACAAAGACTGCTTGCCTTAAAAACGTTATTTTTCACTAATAACTGGGTTGGACTATTTGGAAAAAGATAACCATAGAATTTGTGTCTGTATGTAAATCTTACTTATTATAAAACGCAGATTGTGTGTGTGTGTGTGTGTCTGTACGTTTATATATAGGATCGGATTTCCTACATTTTTCAACCGATTTCAACAAAACTTCACAGGACTACTTAAAATTACCTTGCGGTGGTTCTGACAGAGCCAAAAATTGGAAAAACACAATTGTTTTTGCACGAAATCAATTTGAAAACACGATTAAGAGGCGTCACGAGAATGAATGGGGGACAACTCATATCGAGTTATACTTATTATAAAAACCAGGTTGTGTGTTGTGTGTGTGTGTGTTCATTTATATATGGGATTTATCCTACATTTTTCAACCGATTTCAACAAAACTTCACTTCACTTTTTTTTTTTTTTTAGTAGTGTTTCTTATTGTCTTGCACTTTTTTTCTTTATTTTTACATTCAGAATGCTTTAAAAATTCCATTTACAAGACAATTGTTTATAATAAAATTCTATTCAATCGGTAGACTCATAACGATTGAAAACAATATTTTTGTTTGAGTTTGGGTTTGACCAATTAAAAAAAAAAAAAAAAAAAATTAAGACATGCGTGTCCGTCAACCTTAAACAATAATCTTTGTCAATTTTATTTTTCAGTTTTTATGATGGTGGATACTTGATCTATCTCTTACTGTTACATCCCCGGGCAACGCCGGGCTCTACTGCTAGTATTCTATAATTGCACATAGATTCTATTACTATACACATACTTACAAACATGAATTTCATAAATAAATACACATATTTAAATTCTATAAATACACACCCACATACACATGGATTAGTATTACACATCCACATGTGTTCTATCAACATATACACACAAATTTTATAAATATACACATACATACTCTGAACTCGCATGTACATATAGAATACAGCCTTTCCAGATATACAGACATATACATGGATTATATGAACACATGGATACTATGGATATATAGGTTCTATAAATATATATACCTAGAGATCCTATGATTACACACTCATACATACACACATGAACTTTATTAATAGCAAACACATATATGGGGCATAATGGTTCACCAGATTGTTGTGCAAGATCAAATATGACTGAGGAGAGGGTTCAAATCACACTGGGCACTTCATACACGCGGCTTTGTGTCACATCTAAGCTACACTTAGTAAATAAAGCTATAGGCATGTGGGAATTTACTAAGCATACCTTAGCTGTGGCACAAGACTGAAAGTATGGGGCACCCAGTGAGTGTCAAACTCACTAGTCAATCATAATTGATCGAGTGAGACCAGCTTGCTAACCATTAAACCATGTCAAACTGCTCAAGCTAAAGGCATATGAATGTATAAACAGTCAAATAAATACTGTATTCAGACACACAAATGAAATTATTATGTAAATATTTACTGATGCACTTAAAACACGAACCCAGAGGGAGAAACTGATTCAACACATGAAAATCTGCTTAACACATAAACAAATTATGGACACAATGGGATATATATATATATATATATATATATATATATATATATTGTGTGTATTTAGGCAGCATATTTTCATTTATACACGTTTCATTAAATAATATAGACAAGTGTTGTCTATTTATTTTATGTAAAATTTTTTCAAATCTTCTGATAAGTTTGATAACATTATCATTAACGAAAAAAAGAAATTCACAATATTTATCCATTATTTTTTAATATAATCTAAGATTTCGCTTACTCAAGCCATTATCAAAGATGTAATTACAAACATATCAAACAATATACGGACACGACAGTGATGATAGTCTGTCATTGTTTAGTTTTTTATAGTGGATCACTAAGAACGATGAACACGCATATAAGACGCTTAGAATCGAAAATTTCAGATCTCATGACGTCACACATGACTACACGAGAGTGAATTGAAGAATGAAATAAGGGAAAGCCGTTGGTATAAACCAATGGCTTGTTATGTTACCAATTATAGAAATTATAGACATTTAAGAATATTTGTAGAGATTCTATATTATTTAATGAAACGTGTATAAATATATATATATATATGTGTGTGTGTGTGTGTGAAGAAAAATATTTGGAAAAAAAAACAAAAATAAAGAAAAATAGTTTCACCTTAATTGAGATAGATATTATGCCTGCCTCATAAAACATTATATATATAATATCTATTTAGTAACAGTGAAATACTAGACCCGGTTTTTATAATATTTTCCTTTTCTAGCAAGATTAATGCTCGACAGTTTATATATATAAGTTTTAGATTAAAATAAAATTCTTTTCATTTTCATTCAAAATACAATATTTTAGGACAACGTTTTACAACATAAAAACATAAATTTTTTTGATGGATCATATTGAAACGGAACGCTGATCTTGAAAAAAATATCTGTTTTGATTAGTCTTACTTTTATGTCCATCGTCTTTTCATGTTGAATTAAATATGGTCTAATGTTAATTATGTTTTATGAATATGTCCTGAAGATGGTCTACTAGAAAAAACGTCCGACGTTGACATTATATTAACATTAAAACAGCATAATTGCATATTAGGATTTTTGTTGTTTTTTTTTATATATTTTTCTTCATACTGTCGGATCTATATCCATATATTTATATATATATATATATATATATATATATGTATGTGTATGTATATATATATTTATGAAGAAATATAGTTTTAAGATGTTTTATTTATGGGACATTGCTCAATATCAGAGATAAAGTAAATGTAAATATAAATATAAAAAATTTAACATTGAAATCAACACCATTTTTTGATCAGGCTGTTTCATGTTAGATACAATATATTCAACTCTCCTGTTGAATAATTCTTCAATAAGGGTCAAGCAGATCAGTTTTTCAAAAAACGACAGCCCAACAATAGCAGGAAATTTGATTATAATGGTTTTTGTGCTGGACCATCCACACTTTTTGAAGGGCTGAATTTATAGATTTTATTATTGCACTCAAATGCTTCAGGGTCCCCAAATATTTATATAAAAAAGATTTTGAATTAGAGTTTTCCTTAGTTCTAGACCATGATTTTGCCATAAGAAATTTTTTATATAAACCCAGTCTGTCCTGCTATTTACCCATAGCTGGAGGGAGAAAGAATTTAATTCATACCTTTCATTAAGGGTATTAAAAAAAGTGAATGTAATGGATTCATTGGAATTTATAAATTTGGGATATCATCAATCCAATGTTTCTATCCTTTTTTTCCACCATGCCCTCTCAATATATAGATCCACTGAATATATATATATATATATATATATATATATATATGCTTTTACAGTTAAGTAAAATTTTTTGTATAATAAAAAATATTATCATTAATCTATTTTATAACATTGAAATTACTATATGAATATTACTTCACTTTTAAAAATTAAATATATTTATATATATATATATATATATATATATATATATATATATATATGGATGGCACAGTGGAGGAATGGATAGTGGCTATGAAATTGAGGAATTGAAAGCTGAGTTCAAATTCCATTTGAATTCATTACATTTTTTTTACATGCTAATACCCTTGGGAAAGGCATGAATTCTCTTTCAGTTATGGGTAAATGGCAGGAGTGAGTGGGTTCTATAACCTTGGGTGGCAAAGCCTAGGAGAAGGAAAAACTGAATTCAAAACAGACTGGAGAATTTTAAAATTTCCTCATTCAGGTTATCAAGAAAGAAAAAAAAAAAAAAAAAATGCTACTATGGTTTTATTAATGCAAATATATATATAACAACGGGATTCATATATATATATATATATATATATATATATATATATATATATATATATAAATAACAGTTTTATATTAAAAAAAATTGGTCAGTTTACATAGTATCCATATATAAAGTCTTAATCTGATGAAACTATTTAAGATTTTAAACAAGTTTTTTATATTAATGTTTTGTTTTTGTCTAAGCTTGCAGTTAATATGAATATATATATAAAAATATAGACTATATATATATATATATATATATATATATATATATAAAGTGATTTATTAAATCAATATTCTTAGAGGCTATACAGTCCGTTTCATGCTAGATAACCAACAATCAGGCCATATTATAGGTTACTTTTATATTTACACATGCTATATCTCTGATATTGAGCACTTTATTCCATAAATATAGAACATCTTAAGACTATATTTCTTCATATATATATATATATATATATATATATATATATATAAAACTTCTGAATAATATCAAGAAATATCAATATTGCAATCTTTCAAGAGACTTTCTTGAATATGCTCTGGATCTTGGACCTAATGTGTCAGTGGTACATTGAAATAACAAAATCAAAGTTCAGATGAAAATTCCATTGCCTATAGTAATGGATTTAGTTTTTAGAATGTAAATAAAATTATTCTTCTAAGTAAATAATCTAATAAATAAATAGTGTTTAATATTTCTCAAGAATAAAAAAAATATATATATAAATTCACCTTTATCCCAGCAGAGGGGAATAAAAACTTGGAGATAACTGATACTGAGACTTCTGGAAAATTCATGGCATGTGGAACTAGAATAATCTATCCCAGTGTAC
>CAHIKZ030001838.1:85000-102500 GCA_903632075.3 Acanthosepion pharaonis
CTTGGATGTGTGGGTGGTGTAAAGGATAGTAACTCAGAATCAGGAATTGCAAAGTCGAGTTCAAATTCTAGCCAAGTTCACCACTTATGTGCAAATACTTTGGGAAAAGTACACA
This sequence comes from Acanthosepion pharaonis, assembly GCA_903632075.3. NCBI lineage: Eukaryota > Metazoa > Mollusca > Cephalopoda > Sepiida > Sepiidae > Acanthosepion > Acanthosepion pharaonis. The sequence goes on from CAHIKZ030001838.1 coordinate 85,116, forward strand.
TCCATCTCTTTTTTTCCGAGCTATGGGTTAAATAACAAGACAATCTATGTTCTATAGATTTAGTTAGCAACCATTCTAGAGATGGTGACTTGGTAAAATCACCCATCTCCCAGCAAGCGAGGGCCATCTTTGGGGATGCATCATCCCATGAAAATGAACAGTGAGCGAAATTCTTCAGCTGTGTGAATTTTGCATTCTGCCATAAATAGAGAAAGAGTTTACCTTTTTATGTATATCACAATTAAAATTGAAAAGAACTTATCTAACCTTAGCATAAAATTTGTTACAACTACTTAAAAAAAAAAAAAAGACTCAATACTAAATGAAATAATAAATAACAACATAGCCACAATAAATACATTGGACAAACCTCGAGGAATTTAAACAAAAGATTATATGAACACAAAAGGAATCTTTTGCAAAACAACACATTAAATGAAATTAGTTTCTCACTATAAATAATGAAGAAAATGCTGCTTTAATTAAAAAAGAAAGAAGTAAATTATTTAGACAAAAATGTATAGAAAGTGCACTGATTTCTGAATCTTCCATGGTACATTTGCATCCACCTTATTACAACATTTCATCTTCCTTAAATCTTGTATTGCCATTTAAAAAAACAACAGTGATAAAAACAAAGCGTTAGGAAACCAACTGAGATCAGCAGAGCTGTGCATCTAGACGTGGTGGATGGCAGAAATTTAAAAACTTTAAAAATTTAGTATTCCTATATCTTCAGCATTTCCTCTCGGTGAAATTATAACTGATATTTCCGTATTTAGCTCTCCCTACATAAATGTAATTCCATCAATAAGAACATTACTTTAATATGATGAAGTCATTTTAGAAGACGAAACACATTACATGTCAATCAATTTCTTAACATTGTTCTGATATATAGAAATTTAAATATCTTTTTATCCCATATATGTATATAAAAGACTATAGCATCATTTCAAGGATCTATTATAGAATGCTTTAAGACTATAGCATCATTGCAAGGATCTATTACAGAACACTTTAAATGCACTGGTATTTCACCGTAACACATACTGTGATTTTGACTTTAAAAAATCCAGTTTGATTAAATGGGAAGAAGAATTTACTAAGAAATTACATTGAAAGTGCACTGATCTCACACTTCCCTCTGGTCAAGCTTAGATGAGGCTCATATACAATATTGCTCACCACTGCAAAAATATTAGTAGCACAATGAGGCCTATAAAACTAATAGAAGAAAAAAAAAAAAAACAGATCTGCACGGAGAGGGCTAAATTTAAAATCCAGCAGATGTGAGTGGCTTCAGTGTAAAAAACTCCAACTCTCTGGTTAAGAATATTAACACCCCCCCCGATATTCAAACACCATTTTCTCACACACAAGTTGGTCTCTCATTCCAGCCTAAAGATACCTACTAATAAGAGGTGAAACATGTAGTTGGAGAACTTTTCCATTTTGTCATGTTATCTACACATATATATGTATGTGCATGTGTGTGTATATTACACGCATAAATACATACACACACACAACAGGGTATGGAAAAATTCTTGCTCCAACTTATTCTCAAAATCTGACCAAGCATCAAAATTTTGATAAGAATCTCTTCTGAGGATTTGTCTACACATTGATATTAAAATTTTTTTAATAATTTTTAAAATTTATTTTTAATGGTACCATGATATCTGTATTTTCTGAATGGTGTTTTAGCAAGCCTTTTATTAATATAACAAGGATTCTACTTATTATATAGTAGTGAGACCAGGTTGCTAAACAGGTGTATCTGTTGTTATGAATGGAGAAACAAACTGACAGAAAAAGTCATCCTATTTATTATATTTAGATGCAGTCTAATAATAACAACAATAATGATAATAATGATAATAATAATCACCAGGTATGTTACTCATGGCTTCTTATCTTAATTGATTGATGAACATGTTTTGCCCAATTGGAGATGTCAAAATCAAATAGGTACAGAAATTTAGATAATTGGGAAGTGTTTAAACAGATGAGAAAAAATGCGATACTGAAATCCGAAGGTACACTGGAACAGTGAAAGATACCTTACAAAAAACAAAACAATTAAGAAAGTGGAAAATTTCATTTACAGTACTGAACTGCTATGTTTTTTTCTTTTTTTTTACAATAATGTTTACCTTCTATAAGGTCCGGGAGCCACTCAAAGTAGAGAGTTACCAAGTAAGAGGCATAGTTTATGTAGAAATGTGGGGAAGATAATGATTAACACAATACTTGAACAAGTTAAGATTGTAGTGATCGGAGAAGCATCCTCTTGGGAGTCAAGTTTCACAAACCAGTGTTTTGTGGGAAGAAGCTGCTCTAGTGGAAAACTATATTACACCAATAGAATACAAAGGAGATAAGGGTTATTCACTACAATGTGCATAGCATGGCAGGTCTTTGTAGCTGTAAAGATTAAAACTAGTGGAATTAAGGAATGTAGTTTGTCTGAACACTTTCTATGGAAAATAGCGATAGAGCATCAAGAAGATCGCAATGTTTTGTCTATGAGCAAAGGGTTGTAGGGCGGAAAATAATACATCACCCAGAAGTATGCAGAGACATTGTTGCAATATCAATTCACCTCTATGGCATTGAATGCTGGACAATTTCCTCACAAATGAAGAGGAGGTTTTGAGACAACAGAAATGTGGTTTGGAGGACGATGCAAATACCATGGCCGGAACATATAAGCAACGAGGATGTTTGAAGGAAAATGAAAACAAAAAGAACACTTATACTTAAATTCAGAAAGAGAATAATGAGGAAAGAATGCCTGGAAAATTTGACACTCACAGGACATCTTAAAGACAAGCAAGACAGAAGGAAACAGCAAGTAATGTACCTAATGAGCTTGTGCAAATAGATGGCAAAGCAGGTAATGGGAAAGTTAGTAAAAAGACAAACTTTACTAAGAGCTACGAAGGATAGGAAGTTGTGGAGAATCAGGATCACCCACATCAAGAAAGGACATGGTACACAGAAGAACATCTCTAATACTAAGCACAAAAAAAATAATTTTCTGGAGCTAAACATTTTTTCAAAACTAAGTGGAAATTTCTATTTGCTAGCCTTTCGATGCGATCCAACAATGGCTACATCCCAATCTAACCAGAGAGGAAGCTTGTTTGATCAACCTGAAAATAATATTTTATAACCTGAAAATAATATTTTTTATTTAAAAAAACAAAAACAGCATTTTTTATTAACAAATAATTCGTTTACAAAAATGCCTGATAATTATGCACCAACACTATATATATATATATATATATATATATATATATATATATATATACCAAAGTATATGATTGGTGTATATGGAATAAATTCCAATAGCCAACAATTACTATTCTTAAAAGAGTGCTCAATACAGAGTAGAGCAGATATAATTATTTATTTAAAAATTATAACATAAATATGTTATAAAATCACTACAAAAATAGCCATTTTGTTTCAAGACCTCCGGTGTCTTATCAAGTGATGATGTTGAAGGTAAAACATTAATATATTATTTATATATATATATATATATATATATATATATAAAAGAAAAAAAAAAGCCACCTAGAACCTGGCTTTCAGGCAGAGTTTTGGCTAGCTCCTGTACAGGGCTTTTGAGCTCTTGCTCTTTTACCTTCAGTGTCCTATGTATGTAAAAGTTATAAGAATTTAGAATAAAATTATTTTATCTTTATTCGACACCTTAATTTGGCATAATTTTTCTTCATATACACAACTGATCTCTGGAGTTTCTTCACATTTATTTTGTGCAAAATTTTTCTTTTCTTTTAAAATCACCATTCTTTATCGTCCCTTCACATAAAGTCACTCTTAAAAGACATTAGGGAACCTGAACTATTTTGAATATGTCACAATACATGTACTAGAAAAAAAAAACATATGAGCAACGTACCATGCCCCATTTAAGTTTTAATTAAGTCTAATTAGATGATATTAATTGTGGGTGTGACAAAAAGCGAAATTAAAGTTAAACCTTTAATAAAGAATTTTAAAGATTTTAAAACTTTAACTCTGATATTTAAATTTAACTTTAAATGAGTTATTTATTTAATTTTTAGTGGCATGCAACTATGGTAGTCACTACGTGCTACTTCAGGTTGTTTAGGATTCATTGAGATTGAAAAATGGATGGACACATGTACATTGCACTTTATTTATATAGAAAAGAACAGTTCTTGAAATTAATTCCCACTCATTTGTCAATAATATGATACAAAAACCCAAACAAACCATTGACTGAAAGAAAATGTAGGTCATCAGTCTGCAGGCAGATAGGAACGGTAAATTTAAATGAGACTGTCAATTTTAAACAAGAGGTTTCTTTCTTTTTGACGAGTGAAAAACCACTTAATTTCTCATTTGCAGCAGTTTATCTTCAACATGACCCTTTTGGCCTTATTGGTACGACTATTATCTTGTTTATTCAGCATCTGAAGCAAAACAGAAAATAAAGCACATTTTTGTCTACACCGATTGCTGTATTTCTTATGGTGAGGGTGGCGAAAATAGAACATGTTGCCAGGTTAAATTTGATAAATAAAACACCTATGTTCACGGGTGAATAGAATCTTGTCAGTTTTAGGAGAGACTTTAGCTAAGAAAAAATTATGTTGGGTTGGTGCATAATTATCAGGCGTTTTTAAACAATATTTATTATGAAAAAAAGAAACATAACTATTCAACAATAACATTTTTAAATGATTATTCTAGATTGTATGATTATCAACACACATTTTTATAACCTGAAAATAATATTTTTTATTTAAAAAAACAAAAACAGCATTTTTTATTAACAAATAATTCGTTTACAAAAATGCCTGATAATTATGCACCAACACTATATATATATATACCAAAATATATGATTGGTGTATATGGAAAAAATTCCTATAGCCAACAATTACTATTCTTAAAAGAGTGCTCAATACAGAGAAGAGCAGATATAATTATTTATTAAAAAATTATAACATAAATATGTTATAAAATCACTACAAAAATCTAACATTTTGTTTCAAGACCTCCGTGTCTTATTTTGATGATGTTGAATTAAAACATTTAATATATATATATATATATATATATATATATAAATAAAAAGAAGAACATTAAGATATATAATCCGGTTTCTTTTTGATATTTTTATTTTACAAAATAATGCTCAATGTAAATTTACAGAGTATTAATATTATAAATTAACTGATTAAAATATGTTGCCCAAAAAAATACAGTAATAAGCATGTTTCAAAAATGGCAGCTAAAGCTTCAAATTTAATTTTGTAATTAAATTAAAAACATTAGTTCCATTTCATCCTCAAGCAAATTTTGGAGTAACTATTTTTTAAATTTATTGAGTTTTAAATTATTAACAGAAAAATTCATAATTCACTGTTTACAATGATAAGGAGAAATTCAATCATTAGAAGTGTAGCAAATTCATTCAGAATTAACTTTTGTTGTATCAGTTATTTAGTTATGTTTGAAAAAAGGGTTATGTTTTAGTAGAGGAATCAATGTATTTTTCAAATTATTTTGACATCCGTTAATTGCATAAATATTGGTTTTTAAAAAATTTTTTTTAACGGCAAAAAAATATTACATATATTCATATATATATATATTACTTTACTCAATAATAACTATGAACACAGTCATAATGTATTGACTGTATTTGGAAAATAAAAAAATATATTCCCTTCATTCTAAAAACATATATAAAATTCTACAGATTCAGTTAAAAATAAAAAGAAACATCCTTGATAATGGCTAACAGAAAAGCTGAATGCTCTCAGATAAACAGAACATTTGGAGAGTTTTTACATACTTTAAGTCCCGAAAAGAAACTTACATGAACACAAGAAAAATTAAATAACAATTCTAAATAAATAATTCTATAGATTCAGTTAAAAAATAAAAAAAAAAACAACATGGCTAATACAAAAGCAGAAAGCACTTGGATATATAGAACATTTGGACAAATTTTACAGACTTTTGTGACTGTCGATTTCACACTCTGTCCATTTTGGGATGATGCTCATATGCACAGAGGCATACATACATACGGGTGTAGGCATTATGGTTCACACAAATACATATATAAACAATGCAGGAGCAGACATGTACCCGTATGTCCAAGTACTTTCCTTCTTCTTCCATCCTTTATACCCCTGAACAACATATAGTTTTGTATTACTTGCACACCTGAAGATGATCTTAGAAGAAATCTGTTCAGAATTCTACTTGGGAAATGAAAATAAAAAGAAGGTTTAAAATGTTATACCAGTATTTCTCATCCAGAGAAGTTTAAATGCAGTATGAATGGAAAATAAAATTAACAGACATAATGTTCATATTTTATTCAATCATATATATATATATATATATATATATATATAAATATATATATATATATATATATATATATATATATATATATATATATATATATATATAGTATAAGAAATCATAAAGTAGAACAATGGAGTAATGGATATAGGCTTGGTTTGAGGAAATGAAGAGTTCAAATTGAAGTTGAATCCATTATATCTACTTACGTGAAAAATACACTTGGGAAAGGTGTGAATCCTTTCTTCTCCCTTCCAGCTATTTTTAAATAGGTAGGACAGACTGGGTTCTATAGCCTTGATAGCAACTGGTAAGGAGAAGGAAAATTTTGAATTCAAAACTGATGGAGGGTCATTTGGGGACCTTGTGGCATGTAGTTACACCAGGTCTCTGTTTTCGTCCCTTCAAAAAGTGTGGATGGTCCTGCACTTAAGCCTTCACCACTATAATCAAATCTCAAGAGATATACAAATGGAGAGGAATGATGGACAAGAAAAGGAATTTATTCAAAAATTCCCATGAACTCCAAAATTGGAGCCGACTCAGTTCCACCCTGGATTTGAATGTTTGACAGGTACTGGCAAATCAGCCACTATGTTAACATATGGTTTCAACCTTTGGTATCTTCAGTCAATTAATTCCTAATGCTTTATTTTTTTTAAATTAATGAATGCTATATTATTTAAAAATAAATAAGTGCACAACATGAGGTGTGGTAGAAGGAGGAGGTTGAAAAGCAGTGTATTGGAAATGTATCAGTGGGGAGTTAAATGAAGAAATATACTCATTCAAAAATAGAGAATATGAACTCAAAGGAACTTTTTCTTATCTCTGATAAATGTTTTTGGGTCTGGAAATGTTTTCTGATTGATTCTATACAGATAAATGTTTTTGGTTTCTGGAAATTTTTTAACCATTTAAATTTTCTTGAATTTTGATTTTAATTTCAGAACTTGGTTGTTCAGTATGTAGAATTCTAAGACATTTGAGCTTCTTTTTAAATTTTGATTATACAAAAGTTAATTAACTATTGAATTTATCTTTAATTTCATTACACTTGGTTGTTCATTCTAAGATATAAGAAGACATTTGAACCGGAGACATTCTAAATATATTAAATATCTCTTTATTAAATTCGTAAAAGATGTAGGTTACACAGGCTCTAATTTGGGACCAGAGAAGATAGTTTTATGGGATTTAAAATAGATCATGGATCTAGTTTTCTAGAAGGTTTCTGGGACCAGAGAGTTGATGAGCCTTGTCTAGTTCTTTATATCAGGTTTGGTCTAAATTATATACATCTTTGTCGAATGATATATATAGTTGGGAATAGAGGGTTTCTCTTATATCAGGGTTTGGTGTAATTTATATCATTAACACAGGCTCTAATTTGGGACCAGAGGTTTTCTCTTATATCCGGTTTACATATTTTTTATATATATATTTTTTTTATTCTGGCCATTTATATATGTACTTCTGCTTTGTAAATTACTGCTTCAGTTTTGTAAACTCCATCTAATGGACATCTATTTTTATTTGTACAGTTGCATATTTCACTGTTAACGATTTCTGAGATTTTGTCTTTTTATTGTGATTTATAAATTACTAGTACAGCTGTATTTATTAAATATTTTTATGTAATTCGGAATTTTGGGGGAAGTTTGTAGTAAGTAATTTGAAAAGTATTTTCCCTATTTTATAAGTGACTTCTAAGTTAAAAGAGTAGGGGGTAAACCAAATAAATTTTTTTTTCTTTTCCTTGAATTGTTCTTAATTTTTTGTTTTATTTGATTCCAGTTTGGTTTTTCTTCATTTTCATCTCTCTCTCATCTATATATATATATATATATATATATATATATATATATATATATATATATATATATATATATAGAGAGAGAGAGAGAGAGAAAAATATTTATATATATATATATATATATATATAATATATATATATATATATATATATATATAAAAAAATAAGGAAACAGTAATCTAACATGAGCTTCATGAAAGACTGAGATAAAGAGGAAATGAAGAAAGAAATTCTGGCATTTTTACTTTTGTGTCTTGTTTGATTTTCATTGGTCAGTCATGTACCATGTGCATTCGACTCTTTTAAACCAATGTTAGTATAATTTGTGGTATTCCAAAATCAAGAAAAAGATATGTCCATCCAAAATTAATGGATTCCAAGCATACCAGAAGAAACATAAATATTGCTATATGGATGTAAGTATATAAAATTATAGTTTATCTATGTAGATATCAAATAATAATGTATATAAGTAATTGTGTGTATATCTAGTAAACATTTTAGTTGTTGGTTTTATGCATGCTGATTTGGGAATGTATTTACATGCATACCATTTGTTTTAGATAAATACATGTTAGATTCTTATGTATTTACAATGTATTTTAGATTCTTATGTATTTATGATGTATTTTAGATTCTTATGTATTTATGTACATAACATTTGTTTTAGATAAACATATTTTAGATTCTTATATACCATTGATGTATTTACAATGTATTTTAGATTCTTATATATTTATGATGTATTTACAATGTATTTTTGATTCTTATATATTTATGATGTATTTACAATGTATTTTTGATTCTTATATATTTATGATGTATTTACAATGTATTTTTGATTCTTATATATTTATGATGTATTTACAATGTATTTTTGATTCTTAGGTATATATGATGTATGTTAGATTTTTATGTGTTTATGATTTATTTTAGATTCTTATGTATTTACATATTTACAATGTATTTTAGATTCTTATGTATTTATGATGTATTTTAAATTCTTATGTGTTTACGTATATGTGATTTGTTTTAGATAAACATACATCAGATTCTTTAAATTGAATTCAATAAAAGATTGGGTGATCAGTTTATAATATTTTATGTTTATGGTTGGTAATATTGTTATTATTAGGTTCTCAAAGTTTTTCCAAAAAGAATTTTGAATATTTTCAAAATTAGGATAAAATCTAAAATTTAAATGCTTGAACGCAATCTTCAGGCCTGAGTATGCAAGTTTCATTAAAAATGACTGACAAGGTGCTGTGGTTAAGATTATATTTTATTTAATTATAATTTCTTCTTTTCAGGACCTAAAGATTGTCTAAATGTTTTATATAACAGTGCTTTTGGCTATACTTTTAACCATTCTCAAGCATGTTGCAAATTTTTTACTTTTTAACGAAATGCATGGATTATTTTATACATGTATCTAGAGTTACAAGATTTGTTTATTTTCGAACATGGTCAGCATATTCTTCTACCACAAAAGTTTTTACTAAAATTTGGCTGAAAAATCTTTTTATACATGAATAAAACCATTTTTAACAAGTGAGAAATTTTATTTATTTTAAATATATCCAAAGCAGAGAATGCACAGTAGAATGATGGATTTCAAAAATGATTGAATTCAGAGAGAACAAGTTAATTCAGTCGAATCTATTCATTCGTGGAATTTTTGGTAATTTTAAGAATCTTGGGAATCCTTCTCATTGATGGGTTAAATTTTAGGACAGAATCTTTTTTTTATAGTCTTGATGGCAAATGGTCTAAACAAAAAAAAAGAAATGGCAATTTTAAGGGAAAAATTTGGTCAGTCATGTATTCGGAAGATACATGATCATCCCATATTGAATCATGCATGGCACATAATACAATTTTACATATAGTTCTCATTTAAATATTCATGAATCTGTACATAAAAAATCCATAACACCAACACACACATATATAAAACAACATGTTTCTTGTTAGTCATTTGAATCGTATAACGTATATATATATATATATATATATATATATATATATATACGCGATAATATTAATTCACAGATATTTTTCAGATTCCATGTTTTATTTTATTGAATCAATGATTAATGATGTTTTTAAAACAAATGTGATATAAAGTTCTTTTGTGACATTGTTGCCCAAACATATATCAATTTTATACATCTTGATTGCAATGGAATTTATAATTTGACTTTAATATACTTATGGAAGCAATCATAAAAACTTAAAAAACATAATTATGAGATGGACAAAGTAATGACAATTGTTTAAGACATATATATATTTATATATATATATATATATATTATTATTATGTAATATATTATTTTTTTTACGTATTATATATATATTATTTATGTTAATAAATAAAATTAATATAATATATAAAAATATATTTTATTTATATTAATTATTTGAATCCTTTATATGCGAATTATTTTAAGATTTTTATGTTTATACATTATTTTTTATAGATACAAAGAATTAAAGTAAATACGTTGTTTATAATTCTTTATATTAACAATATTTATATATCAAATTGATGAGAAATTGTCAACAAAAATTATGTTACTTCATGATAGGAACTTTCAAAACATGACCATTTACAGAACAAATTTCAAACTGACGTGCTTTATGGTGCCACAGAGAATAAACATATTTGCCTTTCGCAGACAATATGACAAAATCTTATGAGGAAATGTAGCTCTCCCTGTGTTAATGTGTTTTTAGTTTCCATCTGTTTAAATATGTATCTATAAAAAAGAATGGATAATGTAACATAAAATATCGTCTCGAATTCTTTGTTAAGTCCAATGAATTCTGACGTCATGGGTTTACATTTGGATATGCATCAAGAAGGTGCTGTATATGAGAAAATCATATAAGATAAACCTGAGAGCTAAAAGTGATCGCATTTTGACCTTTTTGAACATAATCTTCATATATATATAGGCCATGATATATATTCAAAGGATTTGTTTAATATAGGTTATCCTTACAAGGTTTGTTTTGACCTTTTTCAGGGAAAAAATTTTTCACCATTCTTAATTTTTTTTGGACATTATAAATATTATTTGATAAATAATTGAATCCCAAAAAAAGGAATGAATTTAAATTAAATATTTGTATCTGATAAAAAATATGTAAAAAAAAAATATATATATATATATATATATATATATATATATGATCATATTTTATATATATATTTATATTGATATATTTATTTGTATATTTATTTATTTAAATTTAATGGATAGAATATATATATATATTATTTATATGAAAATGGATATATTTAAATATATATTTATATAACTATATTTAAAATATAAATATATATATATATATATATGAATATATATATATATAATTTAGGATATATATTATATTAAATTTATTAAAGAAACGTAATGGCCCCTTGGAATTCTCATGAAACCTGGACATCCAAATTAATTAGCGTTTTTGTTGTCCTATTCAATTAGTTTCGTCTTTCAGTTGAAAATTTCAATTGACATTATCAAAATTTTTTTTAATTTTTGCCGAAAAAAAATACAAATGATTAATTTTAGAATTTATAATTGATATGTGTGTGTTTCCTAAACGGTTCTTTATTAACAACAAATATAATTATATATATTTTACTTCGCATACCATATCAATGCCATACATATTCATATGTTCATTATAAAAGAGATATAGAACAAATTGATAAGACGCATATCACTAGATTTCCGTTTTAATCAAAAAGCAACAGTGTGGGACTTAAATTATTAATTTGATTTAAATATCAATTTGATGAAACAATTCAATTTGGTTGGAGGCAAACAATGATAAATCGAATAAAAACATCCAAATTTCTTTTTTAAAAACTCTTTCAGCTATAACATTTAAATATTTAAATATATATTTTAATATAAATAAAAAAATATTTACAAAAACTATTTCATCCAAAGTGTTTATATATAATTAATCATATAAAAAAAAAAATATTATTGAATGATTCCATTGTTAGTAAATATAAATAAAAGCATCTTGTTTGTGATTATTTGGGAAATTAAAAAGGACACATTTAGATAACATTGATATATATTTCTATCATATTCTTAGTTAACGTTAACATAATGTTACGATTAATCTTTTATTTTACTTTATGACATTCCGTTGTATAATGTATGTTGTATTTCCCAAATAAATTGGACATTGAAGTAAAGTAAAAAACAAACTGTATATAAATTATTTTTCAGTTTAGTTTAATTAAGAAAATATATCACATTTGATTGGTTGTTTCAATAGCAATTCCTTTTAATTGATTTGGATGGTATCGCTCATTTATGACATAAGCACAATGCAGGTGTGGATTTTTTAGTTGAGGGAGGACATCAGTTATGGTGAGAATGCTTGAATATAACTCAATGGTTCTTGAAAAGGTATGAGGATCTGACAGCTTATTGATTCAGTTATGAAATTTTGTGCGATAATCTTAAGTGGCATTTAAGACCCGCTAGTGATTTACAAAGGAGGCCACATACGAAGCAAGTGTGAGGATTGTGGGATGAGATCACTGTTAGATTGGCTGACCTTTAGATCTTGCTCTCGCTTCTTGAAGATGATTCAGACAAGCAGATTGAAAACTGCTGAGTCCACTAAAACACGTTGATCTCCATTCTACCTGCTCCAAGGCTAAGCGCTCAAAGGGTGTTATGTGGTATATTGACTGCTGACAAGTTGCTTTTCAAAATATATATATATATATATGGGCGTCCTACATTCCTCTGTTGATCTGCTTAAAATGTACATTCAGACGATTGTTTAAGTATTCTCAAGACACAGTCCACCGTAACTGTTGACCTCAATGTCCTCTTTTATATTTACATACACTTTAGTCCTGATACTGAGCACGTTGGAACTCATAAATATAATATATATATAAATATATTTTTATCATATATATATAACAGTATAATATGTCTTCAATAAATATTTTTATTATTTATAATTTTTATATGCTCAATTGGAGCAGTTTAAAAAAAAATCAATATAAAAAAATCAATATTAGTAACAACAATTGGGTGGAATTGAAAATCCCCAAATGGGGGGATTAACAATTTAAAATTTGATAAATTAGCTCTGAAAAGGGCCGTTTTTGTGTTCTCAATCTTGTTAAAGCCTCATACAAGCATTAGAAAAAAAAAATTTTTTCATCTTTATTTGTGTCCTTTGATCAACATTTTCATAACAGAATTTTTCTTTTTATGCTCTTCTGGAAAATTAATAGATTATGTTGATCTTCAAACTCAGATATTGGCTCTGATTGAAGCATTCTGAGAAAATTTTCAATAGGCAAATTGAACGTTCTAAAAATCTATAAAATTCATTATCTCATATTTGCATATGGACCTGGCGGTGGTGGTTTTTACCTAGGCAATTTCTTTTCTTAAATTGGCATGTTTAAAATAAATGATTTCAAATGGAGTAAAGTTTGCAAATACCAGAAGAGAACACTGCAATTGAAAAGGATCATTAAACTTGAATAACTTTTAGAAAAGGTTGAAAAATAAATGTTGAGTAATAAAAAGCAAATATATTATTTATAAATACGGTGAATGCAATGCAAAATTTATATTGGATATAAAAAAATTTAAATTGGGAACAGTTATAAACATAAATGAAAGCAACAACTTAAAACTTGTAGTAGTAGGCTTTATGCAACAGAAATTTTAACCTTGCTTGAGATAGATTGAAAAAACAAAAGAAGGGAATGTGATATTTTGGACTTAAAACTGGCACTGGAGATTTTATCTATCAAACAAAAAAATTCATCGAATTGGATGAAAATAGTGGAAATGCATAAACAACAATCAATCACACACACACACACACACACACACACACACAACACACACACAACACACATTTTGAGTATTATAGATATAGATAGATGAGTGAATGATATTTCATAGAAATAAAAAAACATTTTTTATTTTTAATAATTTATATTACTCTTCAGTTCCATTAATATTTTCTATTTCATCCTTTTCTGCTTTTTTAGTTTGCTTTTTTTTAATTTGTGCTTTACCATGGGGTTTTTTAATATTTATCATAAAATTCTACTTATTCTGTCAGTTGTTGTTAAACAACTTTAAATTTCAAAACCAAACTAGACTGTGACTTAAAATCATTTTTCCATTTTTATATTTTCTGTTTTGTCATGTGTTGCTTATAAAAATTGGTTTTCTACTTTTTAATTAATAATATTTCCAAACTGGTTTATATTTTTCATTAGAAGTTGATGAAGAGAGGTTGATAAATTTCTTGGGTGAAAAGGAGGTTTCCTAAATGCTGATTGGTGGTGGTGAGAGGTCTCAATGAACTCTTGTGGTAAAAAAGCTGATATTCATATAAGAAATAAAGAGATAAGACACTACTCACTGATTAACATATTGGATTTAAATTTCTATAGTCTTTATTTTCTATCTTGTTTACTGAAACAAATGATCATAATTATTTAATAATTTATTTGGTTTGGTTTCAGCTGTTTTTTCATGTTAAAAAATAAATTTTTAGATATATTTATTGATTTTTTATTCATGTAGACCTTAAAGGTTGTTCATTCATAATTTTAAAAAAGTTTTCCTTCTACATTTTAATAAAAAAAACAATTAAAAAAACAAAATAAAAAACCATGTATATTTATATTTATAATAATTATTATTAAAAAAAATACCTGTTTTATTTTCATAGATAAAATTACTTGATTATTTTAGAATAATCATTGGCAAATACATTTATTAAAAAACAATTAATTTCCTTGGGTTTCATAAGAAATATTCACAATGGGGAGAAGATACAGTTTTTTTCTTACGCTTTTTTTTTAAAGGACATTTTTTTTTAAATTATTATTTATTTTTTGTATTGAGTTAAATGAGGATTAAAGATTCCATGAAGAAAGTTGATGGTCAAAGAAGTTTGGGAAAAGTTTTAAAAATTTTTTTCAGTCTAAATTTATGTGTTTTTTTAAATTTGAATTGCATTTCTATTTTCTGTCATTCTCAGATAATTTTTTGCATTGTACAAAAAAAAAATTAAAGGATTAATATAAAAGTATACCAAATATTTTTTTATTGTTTAAACTATATATGATATATGATTGGCTTTAGTATTTTATGAATATTATTTTAATTAAAAAATTTTAAAAAAAAAAAAAAACATTTATTATGTTATATGGGTTATATTTCATTTTGATACAGTATTATATTCAGAACAAAATATTAAAAGATAAACAAATGTATATCATTTGATATCAAATAAAGGACAATTTCTTGAATCATTATAAAAAGAGAAACCATTACAAAAGAGAAATAACTGTTTTAAAAAAGAACAGGGAAACTGTTTAAATGATATATATGTAACCTCAAATTTGGTATACATACTTATGATAATTGAATAAAGTGGAAGGTAAAAAAAATTATTTCTCATAAGGAAAGGACAAATTCCATCTCTTTATCTATTATACAGAAGGCTTTTTTTAGGAACAGTTGAATTTTTGTAACTGTTCAGTATAACAATTTTTATCATTAGTGTCAAGACATATAAAAATATTTTTTGCTTTGAAAAAGGCAATTTTACAGAACAATTTAAATTTTAAAATATATTTTTATAGTACTTTTAATTGAAAAAAAAGAACAAATCAAATTTATTTTGTTTCAATATATATATATATATATATATATATATATATATATACATGCAAATATGAATTTCTATATGCATAATCATTACATCCATGGTAATAATGTAATTGCAACCAGTGAATGATATTTCTTTATTTTATTTTCAGATAGCAGAAGAGAAATTTCAGCAATGACTTGCATAAAGACACTAATTCAAAAAGAAAAATTTTACAAAAATTGTAAACCTTTTCAGAACTTATATATATATATATATATATAAACTGCATCTAGAGATTATTCTTTACAATATTTTATGAATTGGTATAAAGAGGCATATTTCTTTAATGTTAAAAGTCCTATTATTATGAAATTGAAATTTAGATTCTACTTAATATTATTATATATTTATAGATATATAGTGATAGAGAAAACTATTATATTTTTGGTTAAAAAAATTTTATAAGTTAACAAAACAGACTAATTTGACTGTCAGTAGTTTATTTGCAACTATTTATTTTGATACTTTTACATTAAAATACCTTAAAATAAAACTAATGTAAAAAAATAATATGAAAAGATTTTAGAACAAAAAAAAATTTTTAAAGGAAAAAAAAAAAAAAATTTATTTAAAAAATAAAAGATATATTAACACAAAATAATAAGAACCTCCTAAAATTTATTGCACAAATGTTTCCTTTTTTTCAATAACTCTTAGCAGCCTATTGTCAACATCTGATGTTAGATTTGCAATTTTAGCAAATTAAATATTGTTTATCATAACTTTAACACTTGCTGTTGAATTGCCTTCCATTAGAATAAATATCTCTATGATGATTTTTCCACAGGTTCTCAATGGGATTCAAGTCACAGCTATTTGAAAATATACTTCCATAAGAGAATCTTCAAAAAATTTTTTGTTTCAAACCAGTATTTTTAAACTTTTGATGCATGACTTGGTGTTTTGTTTTAAATAAAATAAATAGATCTATAACTTTTTTAAAAACTTATTATCAAATCATTCAAAGAAATATTGCTCTAGAAATCACATTTAACTTTTGGAATTCATTTTTAACCCTGTCTTTCAGTTTAAATGGACCATTTAGCTATATACCAATAATATATTTAATGAATATCATGATTTCATATATTGCCTTGTTGGCGTTTAAAAAATTTTCTTGAGTCATGTTGCTTGCAAACCCATTCTTGAGCCCATCCATCAAGCCCATCGAGGGTGATCCTTGATTTGTTGAAAAAAAGCACTTTACTGAAATCAGTTTTCATGTATTTTTTGCCCACTGCAATTCAAATTTTTTAAAATTTTTTGTTAAAATGGGTTTTTTTATTTGATTTTATGTAAGCAAACTTCCTTAAAATATTTTTATATATTGTTTCTCTTGACACCATAGGAGCTCCATATATGCCTAAAAAATATGAATTTTATAGATATTTGGGTTTCTTATTATATATATATATAATATAGATATATATATATGTTAA
>CAHIKZ030001838.1:107500-115000 GCA_903632075.3 Acanthosepion pharaonis
CTTTTCCTGGACCTCCATCTTCTCTTTTTTTTTATTCAATTTGAATTAAACAAAATGTGATAATAA
Source organism: Acanthosepion pharaonis (assembly GCA_903632075.3). Lineage (NCBI taxonomy): Eukaryota > Metazoa > Mollusca > Cephalopoda > Sepiida > Sepiidae > Acanthosepion > Acanthosepion pharaonis. The sequence goes on from CAHIKZ030001838.1 coordinate 107,567, forward strand.
ATGATGTTTTCAGAATCTCCATGATTTATTTAATATTTTATACACAAAATTTTAAATTATTAAAAAAAACAAAAAATTAAAAAAAAATATTTTCTATTTGCTTTCAAGCCTATTCGGAAAAATAGGATATGGATTGAAAACATTAAATTTAAGAAAGAATTTTAAATCTATAAACAAAACATGAACTTTCAAGCCATTCTAAAAAATAGGTTATGGATTTACCTTAAATTCAATAAGAAAAGCTGGGAGAATGTATAAATAAATTTTGACCAAAACCAGAAAATTGTAAAGAAAAGATAACTATAAAAATAACAACTTTTTTCAGTCAATTTTGCTCTTTATTTCATCCCAAGAAATGCCAACAATATGCAAAAATTTAAAAAAAAATTTTTTATTTATAAATACAAAACACACACACACTTCTTTCTTTTGTTTTGATCTGATAAAGTCTAGCAAAGACAAAAAGATGTAATCTAGTTTTAATTAAAGACAAAAGACTAATATCTGAAAAAAAGTATCTATTCATTGTTTACATAAATTTATTTCTTACTTTTGAAATAAAATAATTTAGTTTTTTCTTTACTAGCCAATCTCTGTTGCAGATCTCTGCTCAGGCACATATGTGTTTCTTCAAAACTCACAGAGCTCACCTGTAGTTTATACAGCAACTATGCTGAGCAGACAAATTTACAATATTTTCTGGAAAAATTGGCATTTTGAAAAATAATTGATAAGTTTGAAACAAGTACTATGCTTTCCGTTATTCAGTCCAAACAATTATTTCATGATTTCATAAAAGCACAAAAATGAAAACAAACAGTTAAATTTATAGGGATTTCATTTTTAAAGAGCTGGGTCAACTTGTGGATTGGTTTTTTTTTCTGGCACTTTCCAAAGGTGCTTCATCTTATTTTAAAAAAAAAGCTGATGACATCACAAGACCTGATTCCCCCATGGTGAGATCAAATGTTAGATGGGTTTTTCAAATGATCTCACAAAGGATGTGCATTCTTCAAAAAGGTAATTAAACCTTGCTGGTCTGTGACAATCTCCATGGTTAAACAGCTTAAAGCACTCCTGATCAGATGGTGGTTTCTGTTGTAGCATATCTACGGATGATAATGAAATATATAAATAATAAATACAATATCAGTTGGCATTTTGAGAATTCACCAATTGGAATTTTTTTCATTTCAATTCTAGCCCAAAAATTTTTTTATCTACTTTTCTTGGCAAATCTTATATGTGCTGTTCTTGTCCTAAGTATTATCATTCATTACCAACCTTTGTGTGATTATTCTATTCAGTAACCTTCACTAGGTTACAACACCTACAAAGCGAGAAATAGATTCAAGCCTTGCCAGAGAACACATTTTCTCTCTCGTATGAGCAAGCCCGTAATTCACACTGTTTAAAAGATAAGCATCTACTCAAAAATGGGCATCTACAAAATAATGTCTGAAGTAGTTAAGAATTAATGTTGGATAAAAAGCCCATTGATGCCTTACTTTGTTTATGTTTCGGATACAAAAATGAGCAAATATGGGTGTGAAAGAAAATCTGAATGAGAGGTTGTGCATTTTTCAAAAACCTTAAATGAACCGTGTTGTGCTGTGATGCTTTTATATATGTGGTGGAAAAAAAAAAAAAAGGATGTCCAACCTGCAGGCCAAAAATTCTTTTCTGCCTTTTTAATATTTTCATGCAGCCTAAAAGTTTTAGGTATATTTTCATTTATTTTAGTAATGTATGTCAAGAAAATTATCCTCAGATTGCGCTAATAGGTTTACTTTGCCTGGTGCTCTAAAAGGAAATTGGTTTATAAGGCCTTTTCTGAGACACACCGCCTGGTGCATGGGGCAAGAGCCAGAGTTGAATAAAAATGATTTAGCTTATCTAAAAAACAGTTAATTTGATGTAGTACATACTCCTTTGAACAATTCTTTTATGCATGAAAAACATCAAAACTGCTGAAAGAAATAGATTATTTGATTTCCTTTAAGTAACTTTCTTAGAATAAAAATACTAGTAACATAAAAAACAGATTTTAACAATATTATAAAAAGGAAAGCAAAAAAAAAAATCACATTGAATTTTTTTTTATTTTGTGTATGTATAATTTCTTTTTTTTTTATTGTCAATAATACAGTATATTTGTAATTATATATATTTGTTATTTAACATTAAAATTTTGAACTTCTTAAAAGCATATAAAGTATGTATAAAGTTTGTTTAAAGTACTTTTGTGGCTCAGTGAATATACCTAAATTTCTAATTTGGCTCATTAGGTTTGACAACTCTGGTCTAAAGCATGTCAGAGCAAATGGTAGTTTCTTTTACAAAGTGAGACGCAGATTCAAATCCTGTCAGAGAGCAAATTCTACTTACTAAGTTTCTAGAAGGTGCAGATCGGTCAATGTAATTCACACTGTATAAAAAAAAAAAACAACAGGGCATCTACTCAAATATGAGTATCCATAAAATAATAAATATGTATACAAAAACCCTATGTATTGGTAAAGTCAATAGAAAAACATTATAAAAAGAAAGACTAACAACCAATACAACAAAAACCAAGAAAAAAACCCAATAGAAGAAAATAGGAAAATGAAACAGAAACTAAGAAAAAAAGATCAAAAGACATGCACCAAACTAACCATTAATAAATAGTCATTAGAGAAAGTACACTTCCCAGCATCACAACGTAGAAAGTGACAAATTTTGGATCACTACTTAAGTTTCACGTTACTGCGATCATCAGTCAACCAGAACATTACAGTTACCTGACAATTGCAGAAGCATGAAATTTAAGTTGCAGTTCAAACTTTGTTTCTGTTTAATAAATTTGTCTCTATATACATGGATATACCTGAGAATGCGAGAGAGCACAGTGGTGAAAAAACTGTGATAAACATGACAAAGATGAGAACATACATGCATGGCATAGTGGATAAAGGCGTTGGTTAGATCCAGTGACAGGACCCAAAGAGTGTGAGTTCAATACCCGGTTAAGGCAGTGGAGAACTTTCAGAGGGAAAAAAAGCAGGAGATAACTGATAACTGACATCCATCAAACATGGCATTGGAACTAGAACAGTCTACCCGGTGTGAGCGAAATAAAGAGTTCAGTTCGAAATTTCAACCACCTGAAGAAGGCCAGAAGCGTTACAACGGCGAAACGTTGTGATAAATATGGCGACAAAAGATGAGGACAATAGTCCGAATAATGTAAATAATGAGGACATTAGTCAAATGTAAATAATACAGCACACAATATTCATTTTGATAATTTTAAATAATTAAAATTTTACAATTTTTTAGACTTTCTGTTTAATTTTATTTAAATTTTTTTTTTAAAAAAATGTAAAAAAAAAAAAAAAAAAAAAAAGTGTTTTGCTGAAATGTTTAAAAAAGTAAGGAAAATCCCGAATTGGGAAGAAAGATAATATTGGTAGTACACAGTTATCAATGACATGGGAACAATTACAAATTTGACATTTGTAAATAAAAAAGAAAGCATAGGTAACTCTGTAAAAAGTCAGGGATCAATTTGATACTCTATTTATATTATGAACAGGAACCCCCTTCCAAAATGATAAAAAAAAAAAAAAAAATTTAATATTTTTTGAGTCTGATAAACACTGAATTTAAGAGGAATGTGTAATAAATGCTAATCAACAAAAAATATTCCAAAATAATACTTCTTGTATTTTTTACATGCGAATCAGTCAATCTTAGTAGTAGTCAAAAGTTGGTAGTACGACCATATTATGACTGAATATGACTGCCTATTCCTAAGGCGATGAAAGTGCAAAAAAATCAGAATTAGCTACTTTCGTTATTGGATCGTTTTGCCTAGAGTGTCGATCGAGTGAATTACAAAAATAGGTTTAGTGCTAAATGAAAATCAATCTTTGGTCAAATGTCGGTTGAAACTGGTCAGGCTAAATGCAGGAAAATTCTGAAGTCAATAGAAGCGAAAAAATATTAGATTTTCATTGAGTCTTTGAGTAAACACATACAAACATTTATGAATGTATGCTTAGATACACAGGGGTGTGTGGTTGGGCACTGAAAAGTTCTAGGCGCAGCCCATTTTCTCAATGTAAAAGATCAGAATTGGAAAAGCGGAGAGCCGAGTTCCAATTTCAGTCAGGTTTGTTATATTCACTTACATGCAAATACCCTTGGGAAAGGTAAGAATTTACTTATTTTCTCCCCAGCTATGGGTTAATTAGGAGGAAATTTAAATATTTTCTGATTTTGAATAACCTGAAAAAGTTGATAAGCCATAAAAAAAACAAGTCAATCAATCGAACATAAACTGAAATAGTCCAGTCATCAGAAATGAATATAACAACAATTATTTTTGTATTTATATATATATATATATATATATATATCCTCTGAAGAGTGAATGGATTGATTGCTGAAAGGTCCATTTACAAAAATCTATAGTCAGGAAGAAGGTTACACCAGTCAGTAAAGTGACAAATTTTATATTTTTTAATTTTAATTCTAATATATATATATATATATATATATATATATATATATATATATATATATATATATATAAACTTTGCTTACAAGCATTTAAGAATGTTATTTTTCACTAAAGAATTTTTACTGCTTTTAAACTACAAATTTCCCATGATTTGCTAACCAGACGCTTCCTCTGTAGCTAAATAGTATAGCATGTCAGGCTATATGATGGCTGTGCGTAGGATACAGATTCGATTCCTGTCGGAGGACTCATATGTTCTATGAAAATTCTTGGATATTCAGGTCAGTAAATGTAAATATTATTTATTATAAACAGAGCATTCAGTTAAATATTTGTATCTATAAAAATAATGTATAAACAATATATTAAAATAATTGTTAAATTTATTCCATTTATATATATATATATATATATATATATATATATATATATATATATATATATATATATATATGTATGTATGTATGTAACTGATACATAAAATATAGACATAATGAACACCCAGACACCCCTTGTCTAGTAAAATGAATTCATCTGTAACCTTGGAAACATGAATTATGATTTTAGCTGTGTCTTTAAAACCCAGTAATTTTAAAAGTTACTCCAAAATTCGCTTGAGGATGAAATGGAACTAATGTCTTTAATTTAATTACAAAATTAAATTAAGGGGCTTTTAGCTTCCATTTTGAAACATGGTTAGAACTGTGTAGCAGAAAAACCATATTTTAAATCAATTAATTTATAATATTATATATATATATATATATATATATATATATATATATATATGAGTGGAGACTGAGGACAAGATCAAGTGGTAACAGTTTGTTTCATGCTTGAACACCTTCTTCAGGCCATGAAGATTGTATTCAAGCATGAAACAAACTATATATACTCAAGTTGATGTCAGTCTCCACACTTATATTTACACATGCTCTATCCCTGATATTGAGCACTTTTGCCCATAAATATAGCATAACTTAAAACTATATTTTTATCATATATATCATCTACTAAGGGACAATTTTAAAGTTCTGAAACATGGAAATTTTTGTGTAGTGATGTAAAATATTATAATAAAAATATTACAATATTTTGCTGTACATCGTATTGAGCATATTTTTAAAAAAAAAAGTAAATCCTAAGAACTGTGGTTTCTTAAACTGTCTATTCTTTCTCTTTATTTATATATATATATATATATATATATATATATATATATATTTAAAAATGTGAAAGAGGTTATAGTTGTTCCAACAAGAGAAAAGTGTATATATTAAAAAGAAGAGAGAAACTGTTTTTGATTAACATGTGTTTCCGGTCTCATGACCTTCTTCAGGCAAAGAGTGCATAGTATACCGCACAAAAAGAGAATGTTTAACATCGAAAAACATAAGGAAAATTAATTCCTTTTAATAAATTGTGGAAATATGCACTCCTTCCCAGAAGAAGGTCACAAGACTCAAAAAGCATGTTAACTAAAAACGTTAGTGGTTTCTCTCTTCTTTTTAACATATATATATATATATTTAAACATTTCACCCCAAGCAATAGTGGATAGATCGAGGTAACTGGAGATGTCAATTGACATTACATTTGAATAGTTGGAGATTAAAGCTATCAGGGAAAGGGAAGAGAGTTCCACAGGTGAGAGGTGTGAGACATGAAGCTATTGGAGTAGAAGAGGCGGCTACATTTAACAGTTTCAACAGTGAAAGGGTGAGAGCGGGATGCCAGCCTCGTAGGCCGCTTGAATTCGCAAAGTCTTGGAACCAGCGAAAACAGCTCATCGGAGCAATTACCATAAAATATTTGTAAAAAAGACAGAGAGAGGCGCCAAAACATCTGTGAGAGAGTGACTGCAGATGAGATGCCAGATCATGGCTAATTGCATGGCATATCCGTCTCTGGATCTTATCAAGAACCCCGAGGCAAACAGAAGGGGCTCCAGACCATATATTGCAGCAATATTCCATGCAAGGGCGAATGGTTGATTTGAAGGATCAATTCCGAGGAGAAAAATTTCCTTGCACAGCATAGGGAGCCAACTTTCCTTGCAGTGGACAAAGCAATTAACTCAATATATTTGTTGATCATTGTGATTAAGCTTTTCATTTAATGTCTGTTGTGTTTGTATAAGTATTTTCTTTTCTGAGCATAAAGTGTATAAAAATTGTCCAAAAGTTCTGCATATCTGAGTGCTTTTAGTAATTATCGAGGGCGGTTTTTATTTTATTTTTCTATTTAACTGAATATATGGGTTTTTATGTATATGTCTAGAGATATAGGAATATTTTCCAAACATGGTCAGTACATTGTGGCCGTGTTCATGTTAATTAGTGTTGGCTTTAACTTTTTCATTCTTAGGGCTTCCATTATTAGTCTTTTTTTATATGTGGATGAGGCTATTATACTTGTATTTTCTACAAGCATGTTGCAGATAGAGTTTAGTAGGCTTATGTATCTGTTTAAATGTGTCCTAATTGAGCTATGGCCAGAGAGATGTAACATGAGTCTTCTAGATAGGCATGTAGTAGTGTGTCTAATATTCATGACTTGGTTTTGATGTGAATTCATAAATAATATTGGTTCTGTGTAATTTAGATCTCGCAGGTGTGCTGGTATTGTTGATGATAAGGTTTTTTATAGTAGATAATTTAATTTTCTTGTTCTGATCGATTGGGGTTGTGTATTTCTTTATAATGTTTCTAAGAGAAAATTCATCTTGCTTATAGTTAACATGTATTTTCTATAAAATCAAATATACATACACATATATATATATATTCCGTTTCATTTTTGACACCCCCACCTTTCCCCGACTTGACACCTTGAAAGTATCTCTATACTGCTACTTAATATAAACACCATTTCGCCTACCCAATTTAGAAAATTCACCATAGCTGTTACCATGGGGATTTTGATTT
>CAHIKZ030001838.1:117500-200000 GCA_903632075.3 Acanthosepion pharaonis
GTTTTTTCACAACTCTGGGCACAATACTGAAAACCTTATCGGAAAATTGGAAAAACAATAAAAACTAAACAGTCAAACCTTGTCAATTCTCTTTAATCACACTTTTTTCAATGAATATTTGCTGCCTAAATACACACACACATACACACAAACACACATATATATGAATCAATTTAGTGGAGGTAAAAATTGAAATTTTGCCTCTGATTTAAACTGAATTTGAAGAGGATTCCTATGAGACTTTATGTCTGCTGAAGCTGTAATTAGAATCAACAAAATATTTGAATCTCTTCCAAAAACAGACCTAGTCTTTGCAATAAAACAAAAATAAAACATTTCTACATTCACAAGATGAAAGAACATTGTAACTCAGCCATTTTTGTGACCTTCCATCTGAGTTCTTTCTTAAATGTTTGTCTATTAATATCCTCTTTGTGGATGCTATGAATGCGTTCTTTTAAAGGGATGCAATGTTATAGGTCCTGACCTGGCATCTTGACTTTAATGATTTTACCACCATCACAATATAGTTTCCTTGTCGTTTTTCTATAAGTACTTTCATGATAATTTTTCTGATGAGCTTTCCTCTTTGTTGCCTAAACTTTATGAATTTAAGGGCAGTACTAGATTGGCATTATCTTACAGCTGAAATGGATAAATTTAACTGTAAGTCTTATGCTAACAGTTTCTGCTTTCAAGATATTCAATGCATGGATGAATGGTAAATTTATAATGTGGACCAACTTTCTTAGCAGCTGACCCAACAATTGATTCCTTTTTAAAACTTTAATATTTCACCTTTTAAAATTATTTTTTAAAACCTTTACGACTTGTTTTCCTTCAATTTGGGACGGTTTAAAATTTTAGGCAGTCAGTTAAAGTTTTTTCTGGATGGTTCCTGGATAATTGCCTAAAAGTTAATCTGAACTGCTAACAGAGAAATTAAAAAAAAAAAAAAACTTATATGGGAATTAGTAGTATTTTGTCTTTATTATATTTTCTTGTGAATTTCCTGAAAAATGACTTGGCAACTGACCGATTTGTAAAACCAGTTGGCAACTGAGCTAGGTGTAAAACTGATTGGTAATTGAAGTATTGGTGGACATCTTGAAAAAATATCTGACAACAACAAAAAGGAGATAACTGTTCCTCACTCTTCAGAGCTCATTTGAGAAGAAAAATTTATAAATTTGTGTGCAACAACTTGAATATAATTAAGAGAAAAAAAAAAAATTACCAGTGTCAGTCAGCAATACAAGTCACAAATAGATATAACCTTAAGACCTAACAGCCACTTCTTCAGCTTATACGAAGGACTACTTAGATTTGATATATAAATAAAAATTTATCGATAAAAATTTAATTTACCCTAAAAATATTACTAGACTTTTAAATCAATGAACTGGCCGCAAGAACAACTTTCAAATGAAACAGTCCAATAAGTCAATAAATTGATTTTTATCATGATAGTTAAACATGCATAATAATGGCTTCTGCTTTTTTTCTTTTTTTTATCTTGTGACCAAAAGATCCTTTCTAAAAAGAGTACTTTCTCATCATTACACTTGGAGGAAGAAGAATATGGCATTGTTTGATGCCTTTAAATAACTCGGGCTGCACATATTTTATTTTTAGTATTTTTTCCTGGCTTTGTTTCATGCCCACCTGCAAGGCATTTCCAATGCATATCGTTAACAATCATTGGTTAAATCAGTGATTAATTGGCTCATTAATTCTTTTCAAAAATATTTTGCTGAAGATAAAATCAGGCATACACTGCAAATCTCTCAGCTAAATTATTACGTAGGTGAGCGGGAAGAAATCGTGTAGCATATCTAAAAGCATTTAAAGAGTCATGAGCACTTGGGTTGTTTGCTACACAAAATTCACGTACAATAATTGACCAACAGCAGGGGAGATCACAAACAATTAGCAACCAACCAGAGAGTTCTAAAAGACAAAAAAAAAAAAAAGGTGACAAAGTTCACACCTGGTTTCTAAAAAAAAAAGAAAATTTGCTTCATTTGAGGCACTTGGATTTTAGTATAAATACTAAATGAAGTTCATTCAGATAGAATAATCAACCAATCAAATAGTTCTATTTAGTTTTCAAAACCACCTAAGCCTGGTAGTTAATTGGAAAACAAATCAAAAGTGAGTCAGCAACTTGAGAAAGTCAATAGTAGAAAATTAACTCGCATCAAAATGACCAACTAAGACTGCAGCAACTTCAAAGAAACCCAGGTAAATACTACTCACAAAACTGCCGGCTACTTACTAATGTTCTTCTTCCCTTCCTTCCGTAGGTATGTACATGAACAAAACCCCTCTTTCTAATTGACATATATCAGAAATATCTAAATTGTCTGTTGTATACAACTAATTTCAATGATCAGTGGTTAAAAAAAGTTTGAGCAAATAAAGCATGTAGGTATTAGAGACGACCAAGGTACTGAAGCCAGTGAGACACAAGGGGTTACTAAGTGTGGAAGAACTAAAAAAGTAGACATCAACCAAACTCCCTGTTAGATAAGTAAATTGTTTTCTGATATTTTCTTTTGTTTTTTTTTACTCTTCAGTGGGTTTGGTTGGTGTGTACATGATATGTACGCATCAACTACCCTTGTAACATCTTGAACTTGCCAAGTGGGTATAAAAGTGCCCATTCTCCCAAATAACTATTAGCGTCCACCTGATGAATGTGTGAAAATGCATGAAACTTTAGTTGTAGACAGTCACTGTTCACTGGGAATTTTGTTTGGTGAATTATTAAGGCTCTGCCAGTTAATATGGCTTTCAGCATTCTTTCTCAGGTGTGCTCCTGTAGCAGACTCTATAAAGAGTTACTTATTATATTCTAAGAAATTTTTATGTCTAACATTCTTTTTATAGATACAAATATTTAAGTAAATGCTCTGTTTATAATAAACAGTATTAAATAACATTTACCGGCCTGAATGTCCGAGAAATTTTAAAATTTAAAAGCAGTAAATTCGACCTTGCTAACCGATCAATCCTGTGGTGAAATCGGTAAAAGCACGTCAGGCTATATGACGGTTCCATATAGGATACAGGTTCAAATCTTGTCGGAGGACGAATATTCTCTCTCTCTCTATATATATATTGTGACATATGGTGACTTAATAATTTAGTATAAGTCATGACTTCAACGTTAAGATAAAACAGTATTTAATTACAACCGCAAATAAATACTTAACAAGAACAAAGAAGTAAAAGCCAATCAAAGATAGTTAACTATTTCAGTGAATACCTTGTTAGTAGCACAGCTCGCTTTAACGTCTGGTAAATTCTAAATCAAATTCCAAATCATCAACGCACAGTAATTCACACTAATTCAACTGGATAGTTCCACTCAATAATCACTGCAGTAAGTAGCCTGACACCGCTATCTATACACCTGGTGGAAAACATATGTTCATAAGTCCAGAATGTCATGCTCGAACTTCAGTGTCGGTATTCTTCTTATATGACAAGATATATATATATATATATATATATATATATATATATATATATATATATATATATATATGGGTGCATGCTGGAGGGGTTGGAACATTCACATTGCAACCATGAAACCTAGATTTGAATCTCATCAGGGTCAATTTATCAGGAAGTTTGACTTCTTCATGTTATCAGCTGGGGGAGGCAATCCGTGCATGTGCCGCCATTCAGAAGGGCCTGAAAACCATACTATATGAGTGAAATCAGGTTGACAAAACAGTTCCGAAGCCATTGATGGCTGTGCTAAGAGAACGTTGCAAGTCGTCGTGACGGATAGCATTCTTCAAACTGCTGATTATACCAGATTATGTACTCACTCTTATTGAAACTGTCAAAATTAGCATAGTTGCAGTATAAACCACAAGCAGGCTCTGTGGATGTTGAACAAACACAGATGTGCCTGAGCAGGCATCTATAGAAGGGACTGGCTAACTGGGTGTGCCTGGAAAACTATTATATTCCTATATATATATATATATATATATATATATATATATATATATTTCATGAAATGGATTTAAATCTGACAGATTTTTTTTCATTTTTTGTTTAAAGATTATTTTTGAAATGGACACTTATATCTGTGTAGATGCTGTGTTTTTATTTATTTATAAAACATTATATTTATTTATTTACATACTGACTTGAATATTTGAGTAATTTTGTTAGAAATTTTCTAAATTTTGTTAGAAAATGTGTGTGCATATATATATATATATATATATATATAATTATTTTTTTAAAATATGATTCCTTCGCTACATAAGAGTTCTCATGTTTCAAAAACGAGAGCCGAAACCATCAATATAATTATTAAAATGAATTAAAGTAACAAGCCCTGTTTCATCCTCAAGTGAAAATTTAGGAATAACCAATTTTGAAATATACGTATCATTATAAGCGTGTTCATTCGTTACTATGGAAACGGCTGGCCCGACCATTTTTATCCACATACCAGTCACCTTCAGGCAGAGGTAAAGCTGAGGTAGGTTGGGGTGTCTATTTCAAAGCAATTTATGTCTTTTTCTTTAATTCATTTTAATTCTAATAATTATATTGATGGTTTCAGCTCTCATTTTTGAAACATGAGAACTCTTATGTAGCGAAGGAATCATATTTTTAAAAAATAATTATAATTTTTCTCCTCATATCAGTCACCTTCGGGCAGAGGTCAAGCTGAGGTAGGGTGGGGTGTCTATTTCAAAGCGATTTATGTCTTTCTCTTTAATTCATTTTAATTTTAAGAATATTGATGGTTTCGGCTCTCGCTTTTTGAAACATGAGAGCTCTTATGTAGCGAGGGAGTCATATTTTTAAAAAATAATTATAATTTTTCTACATATACACACACACACACACACACATATATATATATATATATGTATGTATGTATGTCTGTGTGCGTGTGTGTGTGCATATATATATATATATATATATATATATATATATATATATATATATATGCACATATAATTGATGTGTATTTCTGGCGTAATGGATTGTGGTTTGGAATGGGAAATCATAGAATCAGGTTCAAATTCTTGCTGAGTTATATTCACTTAAATGCAAATACACTTGGGATAAGAATGAATCCTTCACTTCTACACTGAGCTATGTGTAAATAGTAAGATAAACAGGACCCTGTAAGCCTTGGTTGACAACCAGTCTACAAAAAGAATATCTCTCAATTCAAATCTTAAGGAACATCATTTGGAGACCTTTTACTTCACTATGTGCACCAGTTCTTTGTATTTGGTTCTTCTTCAAAGTGTGGTTGGCTCTGCACATGCACTGCATCATCACTATAATCCAATTATATGTTGTGTAGGAAACCTACCACCCCTCTTGAAGATGAACTTGTCTACAAACAAAGACGTTAAATAGTGGCATGTCAAAAGACAGACAGAGCTGGAGAAGTTCTTGGCTGAGTTAGTTATAGACTACTCAGGCGATTTCTGTACCTACTTACCAACCGAATAAACCCCTTTTTATTGTTACGTGTTATTTGGCGTTTGTCTTTATTAACCCCAAATCAATATCATAACAATATGTGTTGGTAGTCTGGCTGTTGGGTTTGATAAAACCTGAGCTACTATACCGTCATATGTTGAAAACAATGAGACAATATTTGTTTTAGAAGTATATGATGTGTTCACTGGAGGAGGGGTGTAACCAACAAAAAAAAAAAAAAAAAAAATCAAAAATTGCTTTTTTCACTGCAAATTATTCATTATATCAGATCCAAGTATTTTACAAAAAAATTAGAGCCGATGATACAATATTTCAAGCTCATTTTAGGTTTATAGTTCATAACCATACAATAAGATGAAGTAACATAAACCGTAGATTTGTCTGCGGAATATCATTACATTATTGTTACATAATTATAATGGAATCATTAATTTTTGTCAAAAGTACACTATTCATATTATTCAGACTATTGTCTTCATCTTTGTCGCCAAACAACATTTCTGCCGTTGTACACTCCGGCCTTCTTCAGGTGGTTGGAATGTTGAACTGAACCCTTTATTTCACTAACTGGGGTAGACTGTTCTAGTTCCACGTGCCATGTCTTTAATGGATGTCAGTTATCAGTTATCTCCTGTTAATTCTATTCTCCAAGTTCTCCACTGCCTTAACCGGGTATTGAACTCACACTCTTTGGGTCATGTCAATGGGTCTAACTAACACGTTTATCCACTGTGCATTGTGTCCTTGAGGCCACATGGAATTAGAACAGTCTAATCCAGTGATCAAAATAAAGGGTTCCGTTCGACATTCCAACCACCTGAAGAAGGCTGGAGCATACAACAGCCAAAACGTTGTAATAAATATGGTGACAAAGATGAGGACAATAATTCGAATAATGTAAATAGTGTACATAATACCACATCTCAGAAATATAGACAGATTTGTCAAAAGTATTTTATTTTTGGTTGTATACTAATTTAAAATATTTCTTTTTACAGGCTTAATTTTTGAAATGGAATAAGATCATTCTAAATTTTAGAATTTCACTATTGCCCATCAAAATGACTGGAAGAAAGCAATCTAAAAATATCAATGAAAAAAAGAGGTAACAATACATATACGAAATAGCTCCAATTTGTTCAACTTAGGAAACATAGCATTGCTGCCAAAATATTCTAAAATGCTGCCAATAACAAAGGAGAAAGTGAAAAATATCTAACAACAAAATTTATATTATTTTTATTTACTATGTAATTAAATACATAATTGTCAACAATGTTTCCATAAAACTTGATATTTCCTGTAATAAATTCTTAAATATCATTATTGTTATTATTTTAAGTGTAATGTAGTCCTACATTTACAATTCCTTAATGGCTCACCATGAAAAGAAATGTTGATCAAAACTGCCTAAAACATTTAAACAAAATTATGAAATGCTGAATACGCCCCACCCCTGCTGAGTGCATCATGTATATATAAGACACTTGGTGTAGTACACTGGTTAGTAATTTAGCATCACCAATCATTCTATTTACTAAGTACAGTACAGTATAACAGTACAAGTTAACTGTACTCAAGATCATATGTCTGCAACTCTCCTCTGCTGTTAATTTTCATATCAATAATCTTTTCCATAGCTGCACAGCCCTTCTGGACTTGTTGTCAAACATGGTTAGACAAGCCAGTCTATGCATTACTATTTTACCTATAGCATGGGGGACCAATTTCTCATTCCAAGCCATTAACCATTATATCACTTGCACATCCTAATACTAAGTACCCCATTCTAATGTCCTTGTGCCAAACTAAGCTGAGTGAATCCATGCACACACAGATATATTCATGCATTTAAAATGATAGAAAACTTGAAAATAAAAATTATGCCACGACTACTCTACTCTGTGCCAGGTGATGGAAATTTGGTTCACTTCAATTTGCTGACAAAAAGCCAGGTGAAAAGAAAAAAATAATTAATTTTTCAACTTCTCTGCAGGTAAAAGCAGGTAAGAGAACATTACAATATTAAACTATTGAACTAGTTGTACCATTTTTACCAATACAATCACCTGGCAAGTAATCATCATAATACCCATAAACTTGAAAAAGTAGGTACCTTGATTTTAGAGTTGATAAACAAAAATAAGAATGCTGAACTGCTATGCAATATCAATCCTCTTGCATGAATGACGAACAATCTCTCCACAGATGAAGAGAAAACTGGAGGCAACAGAAATGTGGTTCTACAGAAGGATACTGAGAATACAATGGATGGAGAAAGCAAGGGGAAGTCTTAAAGAAAATGGTAACAAAAAGAACACTTATAATCAGAATCAGAAAGAAACAGCTGAAATTTCTTGTGCACAAAATGAGGAAGGAGTGCCTGGAGAACCTAACCCTCACAGGGTATATCAAGGGCAAGAGAGATAGAGGAAGGCACGTCCCTGACAAGTTTGTGTAAATGGGTTGACAGCAGAACAAGACGTGTCAGGTTTGACAAAGAGACAAATTGTGGAGAGCCATGATCGGCCACGTCCTGAAGGGTCATGGCATATTGAGGAAGAAGAAAGTTAGATGTGTGTGCTGCAGCAGTTATCAGCCTGGAGGGTGGAATCATTGAGCCGAGTTCAAATTCCAGTCTAGTCTGTTGCATTCACAGACAGACACCATGAAAATTGTATTCAAGCATGAAACAGACTGTCGCCACTCAGTATTGACGTCAGTGTCCACACTTATATTTACAATTTTGCCCATAAATATAGCATACCAGAAAACTATATTTTATTATATATGTCGTCTATTGAGGGACAATTTTAAAGTTCTGAAACATGGAAATTTTTGTGTAGTGGTGTAAAATACTATAATAAAACTATTATAGTAATATTCTGCTCTACATTGTATTGAGCATATTTTTAAAAAAAATGCTAAGAACTGTGGATTCTTAATCTATCTGTTCTTTCTCTTTATATATATATATATATATAATATTTTTTTAAAAATATGATTCCTTTGTTACATAAGAGTTTTCATGTTTCAAAAATGAGAGCCAAAACCATCAATATAATTATTAAAATTAAGTTGAATCAAGGTGTTGGGTCCCTTTTTTTCATCCTCAATTAAAAAATTTAGGAATAAGCTTATCTTGTTTTTGCGTGTGTTTATAAGTATGGTCCATTGCAACATTAATTACTATGGAAACGGCTTGGCCGGCCATCTTGGTTAGGTGGTCAGATAGTTAATTCTTATCTACAGATTCATCACCTTCGGAAAGGTTATGCCAAGGTAGAGTGGGGTATCTATTTCAAAATGGTCCTTGGACCTGACCCACTTCCCAAATTCTGACCAATTTGCTAAACAGCAAATTTAGGGCAGGAAGGCTTTTTAATCAAACTAAGATCTTTTCACAGCCCCATTTTAGAGAGGGAAATTAAAGAGATAAAATAAAGATGGAGAAACAGGCTTACTGGTTCAATAACAAGACATAAGCAAAAGATTGGTAAAAAGTAGGTCGAGATGTAAAGGTGTAAAAATTGCAGTATTTTAAAATTATTTAGAGAGAGGATGAAGTCGAAAATATTTTCCCATTGCTAGTCATTGTTTGTATAACATTTATGAATGCGCTAAAGATTGGAAGGATAAGGGAGACAATGTGAAGATACAAGCAAAAGATGAAAGAAGAGCAGAGGCATGAGATAATGGATAAGATTAATTGTCATTTAACACCCATGTAATTTATATGGATCCAACTGGTATTTTGAAGTGGGTAAAGTTCAATAGAAGATTTTTTTTTTAATCTCGATAATCAAAAGTAAAAATGAGGATTATAGAATTTATATTTTGTCTGAAATTTCTGTTTATGTGTGATCATTATTTGATGAATTGTTCAGATTTCTTTCTTGCTCTGAACACTGTTTCTGTCAGTGGGTTTATCAACCTTCCTCAAACTTATGTCATTTCTTGTAACCTTCTTATTTTTTCTCTTATCTCCAGCTCATCAATGGTAAAAAAAAAAAAGAGCCCTAAAATATTGTGCTCAAAGGAATAAGAGTGAAGGTACTTATTTTTTTTTTAAATAAAGTAAGTGCCATCTTTGTTAAAACAGAACAAGAACTGCTTGAAAAAAAGCAAATTTAAAAAGAAAAAAACTTCCCTGTGTTTCTTTTCTTTTACATCGCAGGTGTATCAGACTTTCCCATTGGTTGAAGTTCAAATGTATCTAACTTTCCCATTGGTTGGATTTCAGATGTAGATGGGAAATCACTCATTTAATTGAGTAAAGTTAAATGAAACTGGACTTACCTAGAAAAGAATAAAAATGAGATAATTAATTTAATGGTTTTAAAAATTGCAAGGAAATTAATAACAAGTTTATTAATGATAAAAGCCAAAAAACAGATTGAATCAAGAAAAAAAATACATTGTCAAATATGAAAGAAAAACTGATTAGTGTTATTATAGACAATTATCATGAACACAAGACTATATGAATAACAGAATGTGCGATAGGTAGTAGCAATATTCAAAATTTAATAATTAAAATACCTATTTACATTATGCTATATAGGAATAAAGTGTCGCTGCCTACACTGGAGTTGGAACACAGATCATCAGAGAGCAAACACCAGGCGATCCCATTTTGAATAAGTAGATGACATGATAGTAAAGGAAATGTATATATGGGAATTAGTGTGGCATCTAAGTGATCACTACATGGATTGCTATTCAGTGGTTACTATTCGAGCGAGTATTATTGAGCAAGTACTATTAGTGTGAGTGTTATTCGAAGGCGTCTGACACTAATATTGTTCAACAGTGTTACTATAGTTGTATCTGAGATTACAAAGTCTCTACTACAATGAGCATTACGAAGAGTGACAATGAGTATTCGTTGACATTAGAAAAGTGGCAACAAGTGTTCGTTGACATCACACAATATTATTTAACATCAGACTAATATTTGTGTCTTTGTAACGATTACTATGTTTTTGCTGGACTGGTCATATTGCAAGGATGAGTGACGACAGAATATCTAAGCCAGCTACCTATATAGCCATCTTGACAATGGACAAAGGAATGTTGGACGGACGTGGCTCAGGTATAAAGACAAGCTAAAGGGTAACCTCCAAGAGAGTTGCCCTGGATAGAAATAATTGGAGATATTTGTGCCAGAGTGGTATGAGAAATTTCAAAATCAGTTGTATTGAGATTGGCTAAGAGACGAAAGACAACACCAAAAAGCATCAGAAAATATTCCTGCGACTATGTCCCAAGATCCTCACTGTTACAAAATATGGGGACTTGTATGCAGGTTACTAGTGGGACTGAAGTGTCACATATGACGGAAAAATAAAAACTGAATGTGGTTATTGGGTTCTCATATGTCAAAATAAACAGTAGGATCTGTGAAAAAAAAAATAAGATTAAAAATTTAGGAATCTAGTAAAAAGAAAAAAAAAAAAAAGATTGTGAGGCATAAAAAGAAACTTTTTAGATGACTGCCAGCTTGAGTAAATTCAAAAACTTTTGAGATTGTCTTTTTGTTTTTTTTTTTTTTTTTTTAAACGTTTCATGGAAACAAGGCGAGAGAGTCACTAGAACATTTAAGGGGTTACAGAAGATTTGGAGCAAGATCAGATAGAAGTGATAGAGGAAAGAATGAGGAGAAGGGTATTGGATAGATCAAGGCAACTGGAGATGTCTATTGACATTACATTTGAATAGTTGGAGATTATAGCTCTCAGGGAAACTGGAATAGGGAAGAGAGTTCCACAGGCAAGAGGTGCAAGACATGAAGCTATTGGATAGAAGAGACGGCTATATTTAGGAGTTTTGACAGTGAAAGGGTGAGAGCGGGATGCCAGCCTCGTAGGGCGCTTGAACTCATGAAGTCTGGGAACCAACAAATGCAGCTCCTTGGAAAACATAATTATAAGACAGGTTGTGGTCAGTGAGTAGAAAAAAGTCCAGATCATTAACACAAACTTCTGCCTTCACCCAAAGAGATAAGCAAAGACTCACCGCCAACTAAAAGTACTTATCAGCTACTCTACATCAATAAATTTGTACTTTATTTTCTCCTATAAAGTGTGGTGTTTACTAAAATGTATGAACTTTCTCTATATCAGATATGTGCCCAGTTCTATAAATGTTTAAAATCACAAGACTGTTTACTACAAAACAATACATCCACACCATATAACTTTATATATAAGAACTTTATTATAAAGATGTATATAAATTAGTTTCAGGTTTTAACTAATGGAAGTTTATTTACTAAAAAATTGTAACTGTCTAGTTACTAATGATACTATAAGGTCATTTGATCCAGTAGTAGCAACAGTAATTACAGTCATAGCAAAAGTAGTCATAGTAGCAATAGTAGTCCTAGTCTAAGTACTAGCAGTAGTAGTAGTAGTAGATGTCATAAGAGCAAGTAACTGTAGTAGCAGTAGAAGTAATAAGTTGATGTACAAGGTGGTCCGAAAGTATTGTCACCCCTACACAGTATAATTTCCTATTTCAGATGGCCGACATAAAAATGATGGTGTTCATACAGACCTTCTCAATGTGTGCCAGCATCAATGAAAATTAATAAACTGAAACCAGTACATGTGCTTTGTATAACTGTATTACTTGTTCTAGTGTTCTCATTATGTTTTGGTAGGGGTGACAAGACTTTAGGACCACCCTGCAGTTGCCATTACATCCATAGTCGCAACAGTAGTCCTAGTAGCAGATGCCATAGTAGCAATAATTGTAACAGTAGCCGTAGTAGTTAGAACAATAACAATAAATGTATGAGTATCAGTAATAGTATTAGCAAGTTTTTTTTTTTTTTTTTTTTTAAATTATTTCACCCTGTGCAAGGTGATAAAGCCACTAAGGCACAAGGAGTAACCGAGAATCAAAGAAACTGTGAAAACGTTGAGGGGAGATAGGACGATAAAAGATTAGGATTCAAGGAGACAGATGACGATAAAGATCACAGTTGACATGAAAGCAAGAAGTTAGAAGAGTGTTCTACAACCGAGAAGTACGAGACGATAAACTATTGGCATCAAGCTTATGGTTGCATCTAGCAATTTCAACAGAGTTACAGTAGAAGCAATAGTCATAGTATCAGCAGTAATAGTGATAGTCATAGTAGTAGTAGTAATAGTAGTAACAATAAAATAAGCAAGTACTGTTGAAGAGTATGTTTTTTCTAGAACTAGAAATAATCCTAATATTTCTTGAAAATAATTTCACGCATATTTCAATACTAGCAGTATCACCTGTCTTTGCCCGGGTCTTTCATTACTGGGAATTTTTGCTGTTCAATTGGAGTAGTTTAAGTTTAAAGTCAGCCCACCTGAAAATCAATATTAGTAACAACATTCGGGTGCAACTGAGGCACATCCCCAAATGGGTTTAACAATTTGAATAGTGGGGGGGCTGAAAAGGAAACTTTATAATAATAAATAATATTATTGTAATAATTTAAACTATTTATTTTTATGAAAATTTTTATGAAAGAGCAGATAGTTAAATAGTAAAACATTGCTAAAAGTTATAATGGGCAGGAAGTAGTGGAGAGCCATTGTAGCCAACAATTTGAACTCAAAACTGGCACTGACAATCTAGCAAGCAAAAAAAATTGCATCGAAATCAGAAGAAAGCTGTGGAAATGCATAAACAACATCCAATCACACACACACACACACACACACACACAGAATTATAGATATAGTTTTTACTCTTATTTTTTTTTTATTTACCTCACTTTTCTTTTTTCTTACTCCATACAGTCGAAACAGACTCTCAAATATATGAAAATCCTGGAATGCCAACTGTATTTTCAAGCGTCTCTGTAGCTTTGTGATTAGAGGTCACCACCACCATTACTATACTGATCTCAATTTCTGTAGGATACCCTGACACTGATGGCCTTGGGCTGTTTAAACTTAGTAAATATTGAAATATATACTTGCATATTTAGTTCATGTTTATAAGAGGAGATAGTTGTGAATCATCTTATGTTGGTTTTGAAAGAAATTTAAGACATTTCAGGAGAAGCAGTTTAAGAAGTTCTTCAAAGAAGCACAGGTATTAAACTTTTTACTTGTCTTTCTTTTGATCTTGTTTTTGCTGCTGCTACCATAACTTTCAGACTGTTTTTCTTTGAAATAATAGTGTAGATCAGATAGAAAAGCCTTGATGACCCAACCAGTAACAGCGACCAAAGGACAAATCTTGACAGAGTCAGTCTTTGTTTCAAGTCCTGTGCTGTTTCCTTAACAGGAATTAAGACAGAAGATGACAACTGACATTGCATTTAAATTTCTGATCAAAGCCGGAAGAGAGTTCCACAAGTGAGAAGTGCAAGAGAAGAAACTGTTAGCATAGAACTTACGATTATTCCAACTGTAAAATGATGAGACCTTGCTGCCAATATAGTACTGTGATTAAATTCAGGGATTTAATGATTGAAATCTCTTATGTATTGATAGGGTTAAATAAATTCAATTTGTTTTTAATTCACTCAGAGAATCAACCCTTCCTTAGTGGCATTACGACTAATCGCTCAAACCTATGGAACAATTCAATTACAAAAACCGCAAAGGGGCCTTTGTACCATGAGATGTCAGGTAGGTAGAATCCTAAAACGAATCTTTTAATGACATCTTCAGATTCTCAAAACTTTCAGGGTTGAATCGATTGGCCATCAGCAAAAACACTCAATATAAAAAAAAATATTTTTATATGTGAAAAATGCATGAAATGTTATTGATTCAATTTGTGTGTGTTGGGCATTTGGATATTGAAAGTGATAATTATGAAAGATTTTAAAAAGAAATCTTATGAAGATATTTCTTTCATGCAGAGGGGAAAAAGATCCAATAAATCAAAGATGGTGGAAAACCACTGGATGACGATGGGTACACAAAATGAAACTTTGTGCAACATCAAATTCTTAACTTATCTGATTCTCAGGATGATGACTTATCACTATTTACGTTACTGACATTTGAACAAATGTCCTTATCTTTGTTGTTATTTATTACAAAGTTTCAACCATTATGCCTTCTAGTTTTCTTCAGGTATCCATCAATCCAGGTAATTCACTTCAATCAAGGAATTTCACACTGATCCCCTTTATTTAATTTATGGAAGCAGATTATTTTCATTCTCCTGTCCATGTCTGGAGATATTTTAGTATTGCTTTTTTTAGTGGATATCACATGTTTAATACTGTACTAAGATATCATAGTAATAATATCATACTAAGTAAGATATTGCATGTTTAATACTATACTAAGGTATCCTATGTCTAATAATATACTATTAGGTTGGTGCAAAAATAATGACGTAATAATGTCGTTTTTTGACGTATTTTTTAACGTCAAAAAACGACATTCTTACATCATTATTTTTGCACCAACCTAATACAATATTATACTAATAATACCATACTAAGACATTGCATATCTAATAATATACCAATATTTGCTGGGTGCTCCACTCTTTTGGCCTTGCACCATATCTAAGCTATGCTTAGAAAATCATTTGAGCACTTCAATGTGGTGTAATGGTTAGCGAGCTTGTTGTGATGTAATGAGTTCAATACTCACTGGGTGCTCCACACTTTTGGCCTTGTACCATATCTAAGATATACTTAGAAAATCATTTGATCACTTCAATGTGGTGTAATGGTTAACAAGCTTGTTGTGATGTAATGGGTTCAATACTCACTCGGCGCTCAACACTTTTGGCCTGTACCATATCTAAGCTATGCTTAGAAAATCATTTGAGCACTTCAATGTGGCGTAATGGCTAACAAGCTTTATTTATGTATTTATTTCCCTTCACCCAAGACATAGTCTTTTATTCATCCACATTCAACATAATTTTTCTTTATGGGCCATCCAGAAATTGTCCAGTACCCTTGGCTACTTTTCTGACCGATCTTCTCTTTGAGCAATAGAAAGTGCTGCCTGGAAGAGAGCCTCCTCAGATATCAGGATTCAATTAATAATATTAATGTGAGATGAAGTTGATAAGACATACAATTATATGGATAACCCTAATTAATTCTTCTGGTACAAAACAATTTCATTCTGTTCTTCTCTCAAAAGAGCAAAGACAAAATTAGACAAATTAGAAAAAACATTGTTAACAAGATTCATAAGCACAATAGATTGAGCTCATGAGAATTTATCAGACAACAATATATTTGAGCATTTCTTTCATAACATTAGACAGTTAAATCAAACATTGTGAAATGATAATGCTAATTGCGAGATTAACCATTTCCATACAGGATACATTTGACATTTATTGACCAAACAGCATTATTGTCGATTGAAATATATAATATACTTTTCTTGAAACAGTTTTTCAGTAAAATAACCTTTTGATGTTTATTAACCATTATCACCTTTTCTAGTACTTATAGGATTTTACATTCAAACCTTTTGTTTAAGTTAGTGTAGAAAGTTAACATTTTCATGTTGTCATTATCTTCTGAGAACTCTTTTTCTCTTCCATCAGTATGGCTAATGCTAACGATCAGGATAGTAACTCATTACGTCTTCTTGGGCTAATGTTTTCCACTGGCATGAAGTAAAAAGATTATATTGAATCAACTGCCGGCTCAGCTGCTAGAAAAGATGGTTCTTTCTGTCATGCTAGACATTTTTTTCTCTCCAGAATTTATCTTACATATTTACAAGTCTACCATTTGTCCATGCTTAGAATGTTGCTGCCACATATGGTCCAGTGCTCCTGCTATATATTTAGAGATCCTTGATAAAATCCAAAGAAGCGGTTGTATAGAGTTGACAGTTGAGATATTTCTGAATGTGTCTGGCGCCATGCATGACATCCACATCAAAGTCTTGATCTGACGAGACTATTTAAGAACATGAACCAAGTTTTCAGGTTGATGTTTTGGCTTTGTAGCAGTTTGCAGTGTTGGATGGCAGAAAAGGGACTGGGTAGGATAGTGAAGAAGTAATTTAAGTGATTCAGCATGATTAAAATTGTTTTTTGGGGATGATGGTAAAAAAAAAAAAAAACACTTAATCTGTTGCCTGGCAGTGCAACATAGAAATTTATTAAGAAACTTTAGTTGAATTTGCCAGAGATGTACCCAAGTCACCACCTGTGAGTCCCTGTAACTCACTACATTAAAAGCCTATCAGCATCAATGGGAAAATCCAATTCATTCAGAAATATCTAAACTATCAGCTACTACTTTCTCAGATGAATTATTAAAAATAGCGTTTTTTTTCTTTCTCCTCAATAGTGGGGAAAAAAAAAAAAACAATCAAAATCCTACTTTTTTTTATTGTTCTTTCTCCTTAATGTCTTCTCATTTTCTTTCACTCTCAGAACCCCTTGCATCTTAGTGGCTTTATCACCTTATTTGGGGTGAAATGCTTAACCAAAAAAAAAAAAGAAACACTGTCTTTGCTCTTTCTAGTATTGATGGGAATTTTCTTCCTAACCTTTTGTTTATGATAGTGTGGAAAGTCAACATCTTAATTATATCATTTTCCCTTCCAGTTACATGTGCTACCAATTTTAGTTGTTTCTGCTGTTGGAAGTTCTAATGAGGAATTGTCTTCTTTAAAACCTAAAAGAAGCATTCATTGGAAACTATTTTTAATTATTGATCTGAGAAAACTGTTACTTATAGTTTAGAATGAGTTGGATGCCATCTTGATCTGATGCAGTCATGATCTAACAAGGCTAATTAAGAACATGACTTGAATTCCAGGTTAATATTTTGGTTTTGTAGCATCTGGCAGTATTGGGGAAAACTATCCCTAGCACAAGCTATCCTGGGTTCAATTTTCTTATCTCCTATACTGAATTTGTTATAACTGACCTATTTATCAGTTAAAACGTCTCCCATTTCTATACAAAGAGAAAAAACAATAAACAATGAATCTACAGATTATTTACTTTACCAGAATATTTGCTCTAAGGAACATTATTTAAAAAATATATCATTCCAGTTGAACAAACAAAAATATCAATTATTACAAAAAAAGCAACAACAATTCATTAGTGAAATCAAAACTAAACAAGATCAAAATTGTTTATGAAATCAAATGCCCCATAGAGAGCTGCATTCCCAATGAATGCAAATCCATAAACAATTATATTGGAAAAACCATGTCTCACTTATCAAGACAGTTGATCCTATATCCCTCAGACTAGAGCTCTATATGTTCACATTTAAGCTAGCATGGAAATGTAGCAAATCTCAATGTGAAATATACTTATTGATGTAATGGAATAACCTGTTACCCCCATGAGTAACTACACTATAGGTAGTAACTACCTATAAGTATCTGTAACTCAATGAACTACAGAGACTAGCTGCAATCTGTTCCAGCTAGATGGTCAAACTCTCTGCCTTTGGGCAGAGAGGAACCCAGACAAGGCTCTGCCAAAGAGTACAGTCTCGTTTGGGGAGGTTGACCAACCCAATCCTGTTTATGTGGGTTTTGTGGGCATTTTTTGGCCAAGCTTACGGGCTCCAATAACCCATGTTAAATTCAGCCTTGTGCCACATCTACCCTGGGGCTAGTAAATATTAACTAGCTGGGATCTGTTTCAGCTAGACGGTCGAATTCTCTGCCTTTGGGCAGCCAGAAACCCGGATGAGACTCTGCCAAAGGGCATAGTCTCGTTCGCGGAGGTAGACTGACCCTGAACCTGTTTATACAGGTTCGAAGGGAATGTTTTTGGCTGAGCCTACAGGCTTGGAAGACCCACGTTAAACTCGGCCTTGTGCCACATCTACCCTAGTGGCGGGGGCTAGTAAATACCGACTAGCTGGGATCTGTTGAGTATGACTCAAACTTACACAATTTTATTTTACTGGATGGACTTGCGATGACCTTGTGCATAACTGTTACCTTTATTCTTATTGCACTGGTTTTGTACAATGCACCTTTACTTATTTTGTCCACCTTGTTTTTCGAGTATATATTCCTATTAGCACGGAATATAACACTTGTTGAGGAAACAAATGTGATAAGCATTTCCGACTGCAAAAAGTGTCTAAAAAATTATGGAAGACAAAAAATCAATCCTTACTAACATGAAAAAAATACTCGTCAAGAATGAATAATAATTAACAATGCTTCATCTTAGAAATTCAAATAATATTATATCTAATACTACTATTGTAAATAAAACAAGAGAAATAAGATGTAAGAAATACTAGTCAAAAATGAATAATAATTAACTATGCTTCATCTAAGCAATTAAAATATTATATTTAATACTACTAATGTAAATAAATCCAGAAAAATAAAATGAAAGAAACACTAGTCAAAAATGAATAACTAACAAAGCTTCATGCAAAAATAATTCCGAATGTATTTATTTTATAGTTTACTGGTTCTTGTTTTTTCTTCCAATTTTTTTCTTTTTGTATTGGTCTTGATCCAATTTTTCTTTTTCTTACAGTGTTATTTATGCAAATAGGTGTGATTAACAATACAAACACATATTCCACCCACTTAGGCTGTTATTGAGCAATCGGAAAATACCAGGAAAACATAGAATGGCGCTTGAGGCAGTAACTGCAATACTGAATGCCAAAGATTCTCTTTCTTTCATACTTCTATTATTGCCGCCTCAGTCGTAAGGTTTATATGAAGAGATTTACTCAATGCCCACATCCACTGTGCTTGTTGCAAACTGAAATACTGCCAGGTTGCCTTCTAGACGGAAATTTAGATTTTATTCTTTGTAGGGAAGGCAGGGTTTTTAACAGATAACCCTTTGAATTGAGGAATCAAGAACCAAAAGTTAAATTCCAGTTGAGTTCATTGTTCATCTTACATGCTAATATTTTTGGGAAAGATATGAATTTTTATTTCTTTCCCCCACCAGCTTTTGGGCAAATATTTTGAACAACAAATAAAGTCTTTGGTTGGCTTAAGTCTAGGAGAAGAAAAACTCAGAATTCAAACCATCTTCTGCCTTGTAGGTCCTGCCTCTTTAACTTTTGAGAGGAGGTATGGGGTAACCTCAACATCCCTGGTGCAAAAGGAACCTGCAAGTCATTGCACTATTCTGCCTTGAATGTCACCATGAACCACATTTGTGAGATGGAGGGAAGTGTTGACTAAAATGGCAATGCAAAAGGAACCGGCAAGCCATTGCACTATTCTGCCTTGAATGTCACCATGAACCACATTTGTGAGCTTGAGGGAAGTGGTGACTAAAACGGCAGTGCAAAAAAAAAAGTTATATTAAAAAGTTTAATAATAAAAATCAATGGATTTTGGAAGATAGCATTGTTTTCTAGTAAAATCCTACAATTTTTAAAATAAATTCTATTATACCAAAACAGAATCAGATTTTTTTTAAGACAAAAGAACTATTATATCTTATTTTGATAATGATTTGAAAATATAATTTAAAACAATGCAATATTCCTGCAAAAATATTCAGAATTAACAAGAATTAAGAATCAACAGTTGTAATTTTTAATTTTAAGACCAGAAAAGTCCTACAAGTTTCACAGGCTAACAGAAAAGGGTTGCCAGCAATTGAATATTTCACTGTATTTCAATACACCATGTTAACATTTCCATCATGTGTTCAAATGTGGACACACTGAAATCTACTTTTTTTTACAAAGTAAAACCAATAATAATGAAGGAGACTAAATTTGGTATCATTTGAAAGAGAAATCAATTTAATCTCAGATAAAATCAACTTTCAACAGCTTTTGAGATTGCCAATTTAATTGCACATATATTGAAATCTCTTATGGGGTGATAGGGTTAAATAAATACAATTTTTATTTCATTCAATTCTCTATATGTTGAATATCCCCAATTTCTGTCTTCTGATAGGTTTTATTTTTCTTGGAGAAAATTCACTGAAGTTAGACCATTTTTAAAAATCCAAAAAATAAATAACCTTATGTATATTTTTTTTTATTTCTCTGCAATTTTTTATGATCTAAGACCAATTTCCATCAATGGAATCAGAGTATTCGATTGATTCATTTGAATTTTCTGTTAAGATTGATGTTTTCTTCAAGATGGTAGACGGTCTGAGATTTGCAGTACTGTATACACTTCTTTGGGCAGACTCAAAGGAAAAATTCAGAAGTTGTCAAACGAGATGAACATCATGGCTTTTTAAGACTTTTTGATAAACCAACATATGTAAAAAAAAGATTGCATTTCGCACAGAAACCAAGAAAAAAAAAGAAAAGGTTACCAAGTACATTTCTGGAGGATAACACTTTGAAAGCAAAGTGCTCAATATCAAGAGCATTAAAAATCATAAAAAATAAATGTTCAAAATCTATCATCTTTAGTAATATCTATCTTTAATAATATCTATCTGTAATAATATCTATCCTTAATAACATCGTCTAGTATCTTTAATAACATCAATCGTCAAGTATCTTTAATGATATCTCTCATTAATAATATATATCGTTAATATCTATCTTTAATAATATATATTGTTAATAATATCTATCATCTAGTATCTTTAAAAAATAGCTATCGTTAATAATATCTATCATCTAGTATCTTTAATATTATCTATTTTTAATAATATCTATCACCTTTAATAATAATACTATCATTGGAAAAGTGCCATAATCATGTTTGGTTAGAAATATGTCTTTGACAATGTATTTTTCTTAATCATTTCACCCCAAGCAAGGCAACAAAGCCACTAAGACACTTGGGGGGGGGGTCTGAGTGTAAGAGAAAGCAAAACACTATTAAGGAGAGAGAACAAGAATATGAGCTAAGAAGACAGAAGAGAACGATTGACATTGTATTTAAAACCTTTGAAGATCAAACTTGACTGGAAAGCAAGAAACCGGAAGAGAGTTCCACAAGCGAGAAGTGCAAGAGAAAAAACTGTTATCATAGAACTTACGGTTACATCTAGCCATTTCAGTAGTAAAATGATGAAACTAAACTGCCAATCTAGTACTGCCCTTAAATTGATGAAGCCTAGGTAGCATAGAGGAAAGTTCATCAGATAAATTACCATGAAAGTATTTATAGAAAAGGTACATGGAAGATACATTACAGGGGTGGGAGAGGGACTGAAGCTGAGAGGCCAGGTCAGGACCAATAACATTGCAGATTCTTCTTTGGATTTTATCAAGAATCTCTAAATATACAGCAGAAGTACCAGACCAGATGTAAAAGTAATATCCAAAGCAAATGCTAGACTTATAAATAAGTAAGTTAGATCCATGCAAGAAAATTTGTCAGTGAACCAACTTTTCTAGCAGTAGCCCTAGCATCTGATTCAATATAATCTTTCCGCTTCATGTCAGCAGAAAATGTTAGCCTGAGAAGGTGCAATGAGTTATGCTCCTGGAGGCTAGCATCAGCCATACTGATGGAAGGGTGTAGCAGCAAAAATCAGAGCAAGAAAACCGTGTACTTATGACAAAGCTTCAAGAACATCTATCTATTAGATTGTCCTCAAGATGAACACTTCTGACCACATCACCCCAACTATTTCTGTCATCCATAGTTCTAGTTCTTCCTTTCTGATTCCAGTGTCATCCATGAGTTGATCCCTGAAGGTTCTTACTGATCTATTTTTTTTCTGCAAATATTTTAAAATAACTTGGTTAAATATAGAAACTATTTGCATTCAAATATTTAATTCAATAGAAATGCTAAGTAGACCAGCATAATAGATTTTGTCAATCAGTTATGGGCCATGCATGATTAAATAAGGCGATCATGTATAAAAATTCACATGATGAATTTTTTTTTTTTTAAAAGCATACTTTGGCATTTCTTTCTGCAGTAGACCAGTTGCCATAAAATACAGAACCTGGTCTGCCCTGAAATTTATCCATTGCTGTACAAAGAAGAAAGATTCATACCTTTCTCCTATTTTATCAAACGTAAAAATAAATTTCAGTCAGTTATGTCCTATTAAATGACAGCCATTTTAAAAAAAATATCATGTATCCAAAATACATGACTGAAGAGTCCAATTTTTTGCAGTAGTTTGCCATTAAAAAAAGAATGATAAAGTTACCATCAAGGCTTAGAAGAGCTGTCCTTTTTTACCCATAAGCTTATCAAAAAAAGAGGATTCATACATTTCCCAAGGGTCAGTCAGTTATGTGCCATGTGTGATACTTGCTTAAGCATTCATGTATCTTTCGATACATGACTGGTGAGGCAGATTTTTTCCCCACAGTAGGTTGCCATTTCTTTCTGCAGTAGACCAGTTGCCATCCTATTTACCTATAGCTGGGTAGGGGAGAAGAACAGGATTCATACCTTTCCCAAGGGTATTAGCACATAAGTGAATGTAATGGATTCAACTGGAATCCGAACTCGGCTCTCCAATTCCTCAATTCGAGCCACTATCCATTACTCCACACTTTTTCTATAAATATTTTTCATGGTAATTGTTCTGATGAGCTTTCCTCTTTTTTTTGTCTATTGTTGTTTTTTTTTTATTTTTTTTAAACTTTTTCAGTTCCCCCTCCCACCACAGACAAAAAATTGTCTATTTGGGGACTAGTTAGGACTTCATGAGACTTATTATGGTGGATGTTTTTTTTTTAATCATTATCACCCCAAGCAAGGTGGGAGTGCCACTAGTACGCAGAGGATTACAGAGAGTGAAAGTAAGAGAAAAGACTGGGTATATGAGGTATTGAGGAAAGGATAAAAGATGAACGGGGTTCAAGTCAACAGAAGATGGTGATTGACTTTGCATTTAAATTTTTGAAACTTGTAGTTATCAGGGAAGCAAGTAAACAGAAGGTAGTTCCACTGTCAGGAAGAGTGGGGAAAGAAATTGTTGGAGTGGAAGTGGCAGTTATATTTAACTATTTCAACAGTAAACGAGTGGGACCTAGATGCCAATCGAGTAGCATGCTTGAATTCATGTAGTCGGGGTACCAGGAAAAAAAAGCTAGTCAGAGCAGTTGCCATGAAAATATTTATAGAAAAGACAGAAGGAAGCCACATCATGTCTGTGAGAAAGTGACTGAAGTTGAGATACCTTGTCAGGATCAATGACATTGCAGATCTTTCTTTGGATTTTTAGTAAGAAAGTGTTGTTTTGGTGTAAGGAATACTGTGGTACGATTGGGTCAGTAATTGTGGCTAGCTAGGTTTATTTATAAAATAGAATATCAGCCTTCCCTATCTCCTCAATATTGCTTTCCCATTTTTGTTACCTCAACCTCATTAATTTAAGCACAGTACTAGGTCTTCATATTTTATTATCAAAACAGCTAGATGAAACCGTAAGTTCTATGCTAAGAGCTCCTTCTCTTGCACTTCGCCCTTCTAGAGCTCTCTTGCGACTTCTTGATTTCCTGTCAACTACAATCTTTAAAAGTTTAAATGCAATGTCAATCGTCATCTTCTGCCTCCTTGAATGCTGTTCTTTTATTGTCCTCTCTGTTTCTTTCACTCTCAGTAACCCCTAGTGGCATTGCTTGGGTTAAAGTAATTAAAAAAAAAACCAAAAAAAAACCTTCTGATCACAAAAATAACCGCAGAAAGATAAGTGTTCAATAAAAGAAAACAAGTAATTAATTCATCAGCTGTTTTTTTTTTTTCTCTTTTATTTGGAGACATGAAATAATCCACTTACTTTTTTTTATTTATCTCTTTGTCATGCATTTTTTAAATTTCAATTCTATTTAAGGTCAGAACAGGTGATAGAAAATTTCTAACCAACTAGGACACCGTGTGAGTAATCAGAGGACACAATTAACAGATCAGGATAATGACTCACTAATCACTTTGACTATTACCATAATTAATTGTAAAAAAGAATTCCTCCTTTATAATTAATATTACACTATTACAGAATTAGGCTATGTACAGCATCTGGATAAACAATACCCTACCAGTTACCACAACACAGCAACTTTACATATAAGACCCCAGACATATTTTGGGGTCATTTTGGGCGTAAGAAAAAAAAAAAAGTGGTGAGGTTAGTATATACCAAATATATTATTTCTCAAATTACAATTTGAAATATTGGATGTGCAGGTGGTACTATCATAATGTTTCAGCCATTGTGACTTCTGACCTTCCTCATGTTAGCTCCTTGGAAAGAGAAATCCATGAAGAGTTTGAATTCTGGCCAAGTTCATTATATTCACTTTCCCGCAAATACCCTTGGAAAAGATATTTCTTCTGCTCTCAGACCCAAGATAAATGGCAGTGCATATTGGGCCCTCTAGCTATGGTTGGCTGCCAGTGTAGGAGAAGAACAACTCTGAATCCGAAACTCTTTTATGTAGCTATGGCATGGTGTATAAACAGTAGTCTGCCAACTTCAACTTTGTATATAAGACCTATCAGATATTTTTGCATTATTTTGGCGGTTAAAAAAAATCTTGGAAAGTGGTGTCATATACCAAATATATTACATTTGGAACTACCATTAAGAAATGATGGTCATATAACAGTGGCTTAGAAAGAGAAATCAGCAAGTCATGTTTGAATTCCAGCCAACCTCATTATATTCACTATCCAGGTATGTATCTTTCTCTTTTCCTCACAGCTGTGGTAAGGCACATTGGGTTCTGTTGCTATGATTGGCCACCAGTGTAGGAGAAGAGCAACTCTGAATTCAAACCTGTATGTAACTTCGGTAAGGTGCATAAACAATATCCTACCAGTTACTGACTTCAACTTTGCAAATAAGACGTATGAGATATCTTTTAGGCATTTTTTGGCGGTAAAAAAAAAAATAAATAAATAAATGGAAGGTGGTGTTATATGTCTAATATATTACTTTTGAAACTATCATTCAGAATATTGAATGTGTGGGTCATATAAGCTAGTGACTGAGAAAGAAAAATCAGCAAGCCAATTTATTTTAATTTTACAACCATGACTGCTAATTGGTATGTCCAGCTGTTCTGTCATGTCTTGTAGCATGTGTCTTTCCTAGCTTGTTGTACAACAATTTCCAGCCCAGCTTCCGGCAGAGCTAGAATTCACTTGTGAGCCTCCTGCTCAATGTTAGGACTGGCTCGGTACAAAACACTTTCACCTATGAGTCTGTGTCTTTGAAATTTCTTTTCAAAAACCCATGAGATGTTTACCAAAAGGAAAATGTCTTCGTCCACTCCTCAACCTGCCAATCAGGAGAGAAAGGCTATTGATCTTGTAAACAAAAATGGTGGGGATTAAACAATACAAAGGAGGAGAGAAAGTGAATGTGATTGCACTTGATCTGAAGTTATCACACTTATATATAAAAAATACAATAATGCCTAAGATAGCATAAATTGATTGCAAAATTAATCACAGGTCAAATTACGACAAGATTGATTTACAATCTGTCACTTGTAACTAATCATGGTTGTAAGCTGACGATGACCTGTATTCAAAATAACATTTATATATTTGTATGCTGAAAGCCGAAGGCATATTGGGATAGCAAAAGTTGCCTTCTAAAAGCTAAGCAAAATATTAAGAAACAGAAAAAAATTTCATTGGAAACAAAAAAAAGAGTACCAAACAGTTATGTAATATCTGTCCTCCGCTATGGCAGTGAATGCTGGACAATTTCTTCACAGATGAAGAAGAGACTTGAAGCAACATAAACAAAAAAAAAGAATACTGAACTGTTATGTAATATCAGTCCTCTTCTATGGCAGTGAATACTGGACAATTTCCTTACAGATGAAGAAGAGACTTGAAGCAACAGAAATGTGGTTCTTCACAGGGGGACACTCAGAATACTGTGGACCAAACATGTGATCAATAGAGAAAATGGAAGCAGAAAGGATACTTATACGTAAAGAGGAAGTTACTGGGGCACATAATGAGGAAAGAAAGCTGGGAAAATTTGATACTCACAGGACAGATAGAAGGCAAGAGGGACAGAGGAAAACAATGAATAACTTACCTAACGAGCTTGAGTAAATGGATGACAGAACATGGTTTGGGAGAGACAAGGAAAAGACGAAATTCATTAAGAGCTACAAAGGACAGGAAGTTGTAGAGAGTCATGACTGGCAACTTCTTGAAGGGACACAGTACATAGAAGAAGAGAATCGTTATAATAATGTTGTTGAAATGTTTTGTTGTTTGAAGAATGTATAATGCATATTACACAAATATAATTAAACACTTTTGGACTAACAACTGAATTTTTAGATGAGTCATTATCATTCTTTGAGATGTTTGGAATAATGATTTCAATCTTTACATTAGTTTTCTTGTTACCACAACATTTCATCTGATCCATTGTATGGATTTCCTTGGGTATACAAACTGTACAGAAAGAAAGGGCTTTTTTCCTAGCTAAAATGGACAGGTGGGAGGTAACTATTTCCTCCAGGATGAGGTTCAAATAACAGATAGGGAACATCATTGAAGAGTAAGAGTTTGGCATAATGGGTTAGTCTGATCAATATAATGTCATTATTTTTTCTTTTAACCACAATTTTCTAGACTATCTAAAAAATGAGAGTCTTCTTTTCTAGACAGATTGTATGACTATAGAGTGAAGCATCCAAAATTTTGTGAATTGTCCGAACAATTCATAGAATCAATACTGATTAAGAAAACAAAGATAGAAAAAAATAAAGTTTCCAAAATCAAATTCTTTCAATATGGCTTCAGATTGTAAAATATATCATCATCATCGTCATCAGTCCCATGATTGGGTGTGGTTGCTGTTCAGTTGAGCAACTGACCAGTACACTCAACATATGTCAGTAGGTGGTCATTCAGGCATAGCATGTCTTGGGAAAATTCTGCCATATAATAGACAGGCAGACATTAGGTTGGCTTTGCACGAGAGTCAAAAATAGGTTTGGTTTGCACAAGAGGCCAAAAGGTAGATATAGGTACAGTAAACAACTAAGTTCTACTCTGTGCACAGGAATTCAGTAAGTGTATTCTTGACCCCAACTGACAGAGTAGTGACTTATTGAAAAGAGCAAACCATTAGTTTAATTCGTATTAACTACATGCATATTGTCTATTCTATGATTGACATATTCTCAAGTGGTCCCCTTTACTGTCAGATAGGTTGAAGGGGTATATACAGGGCCAGATTTAGGCCCTAAGAGAGCTCTTCATGATGTATGTCCCCACTCCCTGCGTCTATAAAAAAATAAAGTTATATTTTTGGATGATGCTTTTACTGTAAAACATTTCAACTAAAATTTTTAATGATTTTGAAACTTGTCCAGGTTATTTTTATTAGCAACTTCATGATATTTTTTTTTCTGAACTTTACATCCCAAAAAAATGAATCTAGAATGAAGAGCCCTGTATTACACTGAAATTCTACATTATTTACATTATTTGGACTATTGTCCTCATCTTTGTCACTCCAGCCTTCTTCAGGTGGTTGGAATTTTGAACCGAATCCTTTATTTCGCTCACTGGTTCCACGTGCCATGTTTGATGGATATCAGTTATCAGCTATCTCCTGCTAATTTCCCTCTGAAAGTTTTCCACTGCCTTAACCTGGTATTGAACTCACACTCTTTGGGTCCTGTCACTGGATCTAACCAATGCCTTTATCCACTGTGTCCTTGAGGACATCTGGGTATGAATTTCTGGGTATTATAAACCTAATGTCTTCAGCAACCATTTTTACCAGTGCTCATATTGCAATTTTGCTGTTATCATTGCATGTTTTTACCAGAGCTCATATTGCAACTTTGTTACACGTTGTGATAAATATGGCGACAAAGATGAGGACAATAGTCTGAATAATGTAAATAATGTACATAATACCTCATCTCAGAAATATAGACAGACACTGAAATTCTAGTATTTAATTTCACTAGCAAAGCATTGTAAAAAAAACAAAGTTGGGGGGGGGCCAAAGACTCTAAATTGTTTCAAAGTAGTTCAAAGGAGCCCCATTAAATTGGAAAAAAAAACAAAAACAAACTATGTTCTTATATCTTTAATTTTTTTTTTTAGCTTTATAAGGCCCCAAGACTAGAGGGGCCCCCCTCTAGTGTTGGGACTCCTGAGTTGCAGTCCATACTAACCCATATGTAAATCCAGCACTGGGCATATAGGAAGAAAAAATTTTAATAATATACTATGTCAGAGGGTACCCACCAGACGTGGCTATGCCCTTTGGGCAGAGTCTCGTCTCAGGAAGCTGACTCCGTTTTTTACGTGATCTATAGGGAATTTTTGCCAGAGCCTACAGACTTGGATATCCCACTTTAAACTCGGCCTTGTGCCACATCTTGCTGCATGGGGCAGCGGGTAAATAATTATACTTATTAATATTTGACTCTCTATTCAGAAGTTAAATCTGGATATGTTCAGAATTACAGACCAAAGTCAATTTTATTGTCAAAAATCTGTTATTTGTCAGAAAAGAAATGGAAAATGCTATAATTTTATTTTCATTCATTCAATGTAAAAGGATTTCCACCCAAAACTGATAGAAGGAGGTCCTAAAAATTCTGCTCCCATGTCTCACCACATACTTCTTTGAGGCAGGGTTTTCAAGAATATGATAACAGTAAGATTAGCCGTTTCCTTATAAAGAAACATTCGGCATTCATTGGCCAAATGTCCAGTGCTACTAAAATTATGCTTTTATTCCCTCCCTGACCATTGATTTTGTATCAATGTTCTTTTCAAAGCAGGAGAGGTCTTTATTTATATGTAGCATGCATTGGGCAAATTGAACCTGGCGGAGCCCATCCCTCTTCGGGTCAAACCATAGCTAATGTCCTCTAAGTTGAAGTTTGAAAAGTATCAATTAGATTGCCTCACTCTGAAGTAATGGTTAGAATAGTTTTACAAACCATTTCTACAGTAGAGAATTTCGACCATCGTGCTGTAAAGTTCTAAGCTTAGTAAGTGTCAAATAGGTCACTTTGTTGTAGAGCAGGGTTCCCCAACCTTCTTTGGCATCATCACCCACTTTCACATGGAAAAATGTTACACCACCAAACCTGGGTGGGCAATATCACCCAAGTTGTGAAACCCTGTTGTTACCCTGTTGATAAATATCCAAAACTGCTAACCATTATCCTATGTGTATCTACTCCTTGCATTGTATTACAATAAAAATAATGTTTATAATTGGAGAAAAGAAGATTTCTTTAATCATAGCGAAACAATAATTATAATGTATAAATATTGTTTGTGGGGTATAAAGTGTTTCAAGGTTCACCTTTCGTATGTGATCAATATTCCTTTAGTCTCGTTCTGTTGTCTGGTCACTGCTGTCACACATTACCATTTTGCGTCAACAAGGAAAAAAAAAAAAAAGAATAATTGTCGCAACTCGATTCTGCTGAAAATATCCATCTGCTACCAACCAAGGCAGACAAACAATCTTGTCTGTGTTCTGTTTCTCTGAAACCTGTTCTTTTATTGTCCTTTCTCCTCACTAAAGTCTTCTGATTCACGTTCAGTACTAGTAACCCCTTATTGGTTGTTTTTGTTTAACTGCCATATCAGCCCCTATGGATTATTTAATGCTGAACTCTAAATAATTTTTATACAATTTTATGGCCTCAGCTACATATATTTTATACATAATTTTATACTTTCAAGGTATGTTTTATAGATATATAATTTGTAGATGGTCTATTGTAGGTGTTATCTGTTTTGGTATAAGCCTATTTCCTAGGTAGGACGTTATGCTGACGGTTTCAGTATTTTCAATAGTTTTGCACCACTCGCTTGTGGAACTCCCTTTCAGCTCCATGCTTTTCAGCCAACTTTAATCTCCAAAAATTTAAATGCAATGTCAATCGCTATCTACTGTCCTCCTGATTACTCTTTTCTCTTCTCGCTCATTATTAATGTTTTTGTTTCTAATTCTTTCACACTCTGTAACTCCTTGTGTCTTGCTTGGGGGTGAAATCAATAAAAAAAAAGAGAGAGAAAAAAAAATGTTTTCTCATATTTTTTACCTTGTAACATTTATGTCTTACAGTGAGCACATTCAGTTAAAATGTATTTTCCTCATGACAGTAACCCTTTGTGTCTTAGAGGCATTATCACCTTGCTTGGGATGAAACGATTAAAAAAAAAAAAAAAAAAAAAGTGTCAATGTTGTTTTTTTTATTATTATTATTACTATTACTACTACTACTACCACCACCACCACCACACACCAGCCTGGCAAATTCTGTATTACAACTAAGTCAAAAGGGTGAGTTACCTGGTGAAGATCATACTGACTACAGTAGTAAACTACAGTTCTATGCGTAAGAAGAGGGACATAATAAGCTTTGTCAGGAACAAAGTTACATGTGTAGGGCACCCAGTGAGGATCATCCCCACCATAGTAGCTAATTATTGCTCCATGGTGGGATGCCACCTACATAGGGAGAAATTTATTAATCTTAACTTAGGTTTTTTTATTGGTGATATGCTTGTTGAAAATAAAATCATTTGGGAAACTTTGCTTAAGTTTTGTTAGCTAAGCCAAAATTAAATGTATATAAAAAGAAATCATTCAAGGAAAAATTTACTTAATTGTTCAAGAAAGAACTGGTGATTAGTGACACGAAAGTGTTGTGACATACCATTTTAGAAAAGCCGTGATCTAACCGCTTCTAACTCCCCTATGCCCACAACTTTAAAGAATAAATAATCAAAGTAGATTAAGTGTTAGAAGTGATAATGGGGTTTAAGCTTGGATAAGTCACTTTTTTACTCTTCTCATTTTCTGTTGGCTGCCATTGTGAACAACAGCATATAATGACAAGAATCCATCTGTGCAAACAGCTGCGCAGACATGAGTCAGCTGGTTAGGCATTGAAAAAAAAAAATAGAAGCAATAAAAATTATTTATATCTACATTAATTTTTAAGTCATAAAAAATGGAACTATACTTATAGATTATCAATATTTGAATTAAAAAATAAAATTAAAAAAAAACCCAGAAAATATCATTTTTGTCTGAATTTCGAAGATGAGGATTTATTTACATTTAGACTAATGTCTACATCTTTGTTGTTATAATAGTAAATCAGATTGGTCCGATAAGGTCAAATTGGCAGGTGATCTCAAAAATGACCTAAGATCTGTTGTTAACTGGGGTAAGGAATGGTTTGTTAATTGTAATGCCTCATAAACAAAACTGAGAGCCCCTTCTGTCTCCCATCAACATGGCTGATGCTAAACTCCAAGAAAATGAGTCATTGCACCATATTGGTCTAACGTTCTCTGCAGACATGATGTGGAATTATTATATTGAATCAATAGCTAGGTCTGCTGCCAGGAAAGTTGATTCACAGTATCGTGCTAGACAATTTTTCTCACCAGAAACTATTTTATATATTTATAAATCTACCATTCATCTATGCTTCGAATGGATGCCATCACGATAAAACCCCAAAGCATATCTGTGTCCTTGTGAGCAAGAAATTATTTTCCACCCTGCAAGACCTCTCTCAAAAAGAGGTTGTGACAAGCCTCTCACTGTTCTATCGCTATTTCCATAGAAAGTGCTCAGATGAACTACATTCCTAAGTTCCACCAGTTCTAAAATTTACAGGTAGGACCCACCATACTATTTGTGTTTTAGCCCACCATCCTCATTTCCTCCATAGTCTATTGGTGAGATGAAAGTTCCACTTGAGCAACTTCTTCTGATCAATTGCTTTAAACGTCGCCATGGTGCTTGGGTGAGAATTGTTGATAGATAATCTGTTATCATAGACATATTTAATTAAGAGTGGCAACAAAGATGTCTGAAAATGCTTCAAGGATAAAGCTATGATGAAAAATTGATAACGTTATAAACGATAATTACATCATATTTTTTTTTAACTTTTCTAAATGTTTTTATTCTATTATTAAAAGAATTTTCCACAAAATCAGGCACTATGTTATCTCAGCTATTTCCGATGTTTTTAATATATACATTCCTAGTATTAGAATTATGTTTTTAATATATACATTCCTAGTATTAGAATTATGTTTTTAATATATACATTCCTAGTATTAGAATTATGTTTTAATATATATTCATTAGTATTAGAATTATGTTTTTAATATATACATTCCTAGTATTAGAATTATGTTTTTAATATATACATTCCTAGTATTAGAATTATGTTTTTAATATATACATTCCTAGTATTAGAATTATGTTTTTAATATATACATTCCTAGTATTAGAATTATGTTGAATATTGTTTGTATTACATAAAACATTATATCGTTATTGTTTAATTCTGTATTTTTCATTTTTAATTTCCATGAGAAATCATCTTAGAGACTCCTTCATTGCTTTCTATCAGCATGGAGGGGAAAGATGATATTGAATCAATTGCTAGGTCTGCTGCTAGGAAAGTTAGTTCACTGTATTGTGCAGGATAATTGTTCTCTACAGAAGCTATCTTACATATTTATAAGTCTACCATTCATCCATCCTTAGAATGGTGGTCCTGCTATACATTTAGAGATTCTTGATAAAATCCGAAGAAGAATCTGCAATGTTTTTAGCCCTGACCTGGTGTTATGACTTCAGTTATATCTTCCCTACACTTTGGACTGAGATGATAGTTATCATCATCATTCAACCAGAGTCAATACAAACGATCCTTTCTTTAGCTGTACAGTATGTGATACACTAGGGCTACATACAGATTTGAATTCAGAGTTACTTTCTCCTCATCTGGTTGCCATCCAAGGCTATAGAACCTGGTTTGTTCTTCTATTTACCCATGGCTGGTGGTGGGGAAGAAGATTCATACCTTTCCCAAGAGTATTAGCACATAAGTGAATGTAATGGATCGGGCTGAAATTTGAACTCGGCTCTCTGATTCCTCAATCCGAGCCGCTATCCATTACTCTACCGTGCCTAGGTAACAGAAACCCACTCTCAACAAATGTATTTTTTACTACATTCTAGGTAAAAAAAAAAATAAAAAAATAAAAAAAATTTTTTTTTTCAAAACCCATTGAAGTAAACATTAAATTAATTAACTTCCATGGAGTCCTGTATTTCTATAATGAGCAATTTACTTTTGCAAGGGTTTTAATTACTGGGTTTAAATTGTTCAGTCAGCATCATCAGACATCAATCATGGCGTAATTGAAGTTAATTGTAGATGAAAAAACTTGCAATTAAAAACAACTTAAAAACTGCTTTTAGCAATCAAAAACAATTTTCACTTTCTTACAGTTAACTTTATGCTGTTTTATTGCAATTAAAACTAAAATTAAAAACTTCAAAGATATCTAAATTATTACAAGACATCTTTTTCTAAAAAAAGTACTGTAATCATTGCTGCAATCAGGAATGCTTTTTGCCATCTACCTAGTTTGATAAGCAATCTATAAATGATAGCATTTCATGCAAATATATTTTGTATGCAAAATGCCAAAGATATATTTGATTTATACTGTCGCGTATGAAGAAAGAGCTAGAATGATGTTTTTTGTGCATTACAAAGCAATGGGCACTGGCTGATAGATAGATAGATAGATAGATAGATAGGAACAGGCTGAAATAGAATAGACAGATAAATAGAAACAGGCTAAAATAGATAGACAGATAGATAGGAACAGGCTAAGATAGATAGATAGATAGATAGGAACAGGCTAAAATAGATAGATAGATAGATAGATAGATAGGAACAGGCTAAAATAGATAGATAGATACATAGATAGGAACAGGCTAAAATAGATAGATAGATAGATACATAGATAGGAACAGGCTGAAATAGATAGATAGATAGATAGATAGGAACAGGCTGAAATAGATAGATAGGAACAGGCTGAAATAGATAGATAGGAACAGGCTGAAATAGATAGATAGGAACAGGCTGAAATAGATAGAAACAGGCTGAAATAGATGGACAGATAGATAGGAACAGGCTAAAATAGATAGACAGATAGATAGGAACAGGCTAAAATAGATAGACAGATAGATAGGAACAGGCTAAGATAGATAGATAGATAGATAGATAGGAACAGGCTAAAATAGATAGATAGATAGGAACAGGCTGAAATAGATAGATAGATAGGAACAGGCTGAAATAGATAGATAGATAGGAACAGGCTGAAATAGATAGATAGATAGATAGGAACAGGCTGAAATAGATAGATAGGAACAGGCTGAAATAGATAGATAGGAACAGGCTTAAACTAATAAGTATATGTCAAGTTGAAGAATTAATGCTGTACAAATCATTGGTGTTGTGATCAACATAAACAGAAAATACAAAATTACATTAACGAAAGATAGACAAGTTGGTTGAATTCTTTCAATTATTATTCCTTTTTGACTTGGCTCTCACTTATTTTATTTTTATTGTCTTTTTATACCAAGTAATAGACAAAATAGTTTTAATCTTATTATTTTGCTGATTGTTTACACCTAGTAGTAGTATTAGACATAATAGCATTCTTAAATGTTTGAATCTCTTAGATGAATCATTGTCGTTATTGCTATTTTTTATATTTTTTATGTTCGGTTTACACGTAGTAGTAGTAATAAACATAATAGTCTTAAATTGGCTTAATTTCTTAGATGAAGGATTTTGTTTATTCTTTACACGTAATATTGGTAGTAATAGACATAATAGTTTTAAGTGATTTCTTTTATCATTGCTACTTAGTATTTGGGGGGACGCAGATGGTGTAATGGGTAGCGACACAGAAAGTGAATTAGGCATGGCAAGTTCAATTCCCACACAATTCTGTTTCAGATACTTTGCACTAATGTCCTTAGAAAAAGCATGAATCCATCTTCCGTCACCTATGGATTAAATAGTAGAGCTGACTGAGCTCTCTTGCCCCGAGGCAGGCAACCAGTCCAGGAGAAGGAAAATCTTAATTCAAAACCTGCCTGAAGAGAGTTGGGCTCTGTCAGGCTATCTTGCCTTAGATGCATCACTGCTGCTATGGCATGAATATACCTTCCTCCAGCTATGAGTTAAATAGCAGAGCAGATTGAGCTCTTCAGTCTAGGAGAAGGAAAAATCTTAATTCAAAACCAGCCTGAAGAGAGTTGGGTTCTGACAGGCCATCTTGTCCTAGATGCACCACTGTTACTATGGTTGTAGTAAATGTGGTGCCCCTTAGACCCTAAAGGGTTACAATACACACATTTACTATTTAATGATTGTAGAATATAAGAGTGAACAGTAGCATAATGACAAGCAATAAAATAAAATGAAAGAAAAACTAGTCAGAAAGAAATAAAGAATTGGACGAAGTCTGTAAAATAATGGGTCATGCACTTTTGACAGGAAAGATGTAAATGACAGACAAACAGCAGAAGGAAGAATTAGAGATAAATAAGTAAATATAGTAGCAGTTAGAAAAAGTGAAACAATGAAGAATGTGAGACAGAGGGAAAAAAAATACGGAAGCAATTAGACAATGAAGGTGAGACTGAATAAAGAGAGAGGGGGAGCAAGAGAGAGAAATAAGAGAAAATATGGAAGCACTTAGTCAAAGAAGACCATACATAAAGAAAGAGGGAGAACAAGAGAAAGCGAGAGAGAGAAAATTATGGAAGCAATTAGAGAAGGTGGGAGTGAACAGTGTGAGGGGGAGAGTAAGAGAGATGCAAATAGGAGAATATGGAAGCAATTAGACAAAAAAAAGGTCAGAGCGTAAATAAAGAGAGAGAGAAAGAGAGAAAGAGACAAGAAAATATGGAAGCGATTTGAAATGGTGAGACAATGAATAGAGAGAGTGAGGGAGATAGAAAGATCAAAAGAGAAATGAATAAAAAGAATAAGATAAGTAAAAAAAGAAAAAAAAAAGCAGACAAAGAGAAAGACAGAAAAAATAGAGAGGAAGAGAAAGGGAAGAAGAAAATCAGAGGAAGAGAGACAAATAGAAAGAGTGAGAAAGGAGAAAAAAAAGCATTTATATTATGTATGCAGGGAAACATCAAAAATGTAGATGCTTTTTTTTTTTTTACATATGCTTCTTATTTGCATTTATGTAGATTCTATATATATATATATATATATATATATATATATATATATATATATATTTATATAAAGAGAGAGAGAGGGGGGGAGAATCATAGGGATGAGGGAGAGAGCTATATCTTGAAACAAGACTAAATATCATCACCTGCCTTTTATCTCTGTAGACACATTAACCCAA
Source organism: Acanthosepion pharaonis (assembly GCA_903632075.3). Lineage (NCBI taxonomy): Eukaryota > Metazoa > Mollusca > Cephalopoda > Sepiida > Sepiidae > Acanthosepion > Acanthosepion pharaonis. The sequence continues at coordinate 154,088 of CAHIKZ030001838.1, forward strand.
ATAAGAGTCATCACAATCAAATTATGTAACATAGTTATGTCCCTTGGGATATCTAGCTTGCACAATTTTAGTCAACTGAGCTCAGATTGGTTTGGCTGTGAGCATTGCCCTTCTCCTTAGATTCCTTAATCTGTTAATTTTCTTCGCCTGAGGCAATTCCATCCAAACAACAATATTCTATCAAATCTACATAGCTTATGGCAGGTTGCAACTAAAACTCAGTTATACAGATTTCTGAATTACAGCAACAGGTTTTACACTATTTACATTGTTCAGACTATTGTCCTCATCTTTACTGTCATATTTACGAAGCTTCGGCCCTTGTATACTCTAGTCTTCTTCAGGTGATATACCTTGGAATTTCAAACCAAATTTCATCCACTGGCTAGATTTTTTCTAGTTCCACATGCCATGCCTTTTCTGGATATCACAATTTCAGTTATTTCTCCAAGTTTTTATTCACCTCTTCTGTGGCCAGGTATTGAACTCACAACTATTTGTGTCAAGTCACTGGATTACTTCAACCAACGCTTTTATCCTTGAGGATAAAAAAAAAGAAATATAGACAGATAGAAACAGCTTTATTTCTTGGGCATTTCAGTTCTTCATTGATTTCTTTCTTTCTTAAGGCTTATCAACCCTTTTGTAGGTTATTTAAAGCCGGAATGTATTTTTAGATGGGGGAAAAGACATGGATTCATGCCTTTCTCAAGGGTAACTGCACATACATGAATATAATGAACCCAACTGGAATTGGAACTCGGCTCTCAAATTAACAATTCTAAATCATTATCCATTACACCACCTGCAAATTCAAGCTCCAAGCAGTCACCCATCTGAGTACTGACAAGGCTCAACATTGTTTAACTTTGATGATTGTACAAGAACCAGTGTTTCAATGTGAAAGCCTATTCAGTTCTGGATGTTGTTTAAATAACTGACAAGGTCTGTCTGTTTATTTATTATTGCGTTTTTCCAATTTTCAAATAAGGTGTTCTGTATTGGGACTGAAATTGTGGATAAAATGTCCAAAGTTCATTCGGTGTTATTATTCAAGTACCATAAGGAGTCTTATAACGTGTAATGAATGATATGTAGTATGTTTGATGATGAAACCTTACATATAGTCACATATATACATGCACACACACGTACACACAATTTCACATGTCTTTTAATACCATGTTTCTTCAAGACTATGATTTTCCTCGGATTCCTTTCCTTTATTATCCATGAATTTCCATAGCTTCTGTGGAAAGATAACAGAGGATTTAGGATTACCTTTTCTATGATTTATATTCAGAGTAGATTGGCTCCTAGCCTGGCTGCCACTCAAGGCTAAAAGACCCAACCTACCCTGATATTTAATCCATAGTTAAAGATAGAGGAGGTGAAGTCATACCAGACCAAAAAGCATTAATAAAAAAAAAGAGGGTAACAAACTAGGCTGGGATTTGAACTCAGTTGTTTTGTTTTACTTGTGTTCGAGGACTTAGAACTGTTTCAGTCATTGTCAGTGTGGTAGACAAGATTTTGTTGGGTATACCCTGGTATTTTTTTTTTTTTTTTGGCATGAACTTTGGACAGTTTATCTGGAGTTTTGATCCTTATGTACATCTTATTTAAAAATTGGAAATGCACAAAAAAAAAAAAAAAAGTTTTGGCACCATGAACATGACTTCTGTTAATCAGTCCTTCTGAAAAGTGTGTCTGTTTCCACACAAGCCTTCACCATTAGAATCGGATCATCCATGTGAGGAGTCTAGTGGCCCAGTTCTAAACTGAACTGTCACATCGTCATACATTATAGTTAAGAATTGAGATAGAGAGAAGAAAAAAGTGGAAGAAATTTGGGCTGAGTTGAGAGACAAACAGTTGTTATTGATCTATAAGCTAGTTTAAGTATGACCTGAAAAATCCATGGACATCTGAGGAAGCAGAATTCTATACTGTATATCACATATAAGATGATCTATATAACAATAGATAAGCTAAGTAACAGCCAAGTTGTGAACATGAATAATAATGTAAGAAATAGAGAAGGTCCCCAAATCATTTTTTTTTAAATCATTTCACCCTAAGCAAGGCAATAAAGCCATTAAGATGCAAGAGGTTACTGCGTGTTAAAGGAAAAAAAGAAAATATTATTAACGAGAGAGAACACTAAAAGAACAGGAATCAAGAAGGCAGAAGATAACGATTCCCATTGCATTTCAATTTTTGAAGAAGCCAGAAGAAAGCTCCACAAGTAAGAAGTGCGAAAGAAGAAACTATTAGCATAGAACTTACGGTTCCATCTAGCCATTTCAACTGTAAAATGATGAGACCTTAAATTACCAATCTAGTACTACACTCGAATTCTTGGTACCGAAAAGGAAAGTTCATCAGAACAATTATCATAAAAGTATTTATATAAAAGGTATAGAGAAACTACATTACAACATGGGAAAGGGACTGAAGCTGAGATGCCAGGTCAAGACTGATAACATTGCAGATGCTTCTTTGTATCTCTAAATACATAACAGAAGCACCAGACCAGATGTGACAACAATATTTACACATGGGGAAAATGGTAGACTTATCTAGACACAGTGTACCACCACACACATACTTCTCTCTCTCTCTCTATATATATATATATATATATATATATATATATATATATATATATATATATAAAATAATGAAAAGTTAAAAATTATTTACACTCTTGTTTACAGATATGTTGTGATAAAAGTGTGGATAATTTTTTTACTTCTCATATATATTGATAAAATACCTTAAAATAGAGACTAGATGGTTTTACCCTCCTATACCTGTTGAAATTTATTTTTTCTTTTTTACTACAGTTCATCCCATGCAAGGCCCAAGTGCCACTCAATGTAGAGGGGTACTGAATGAATGAGGTGTGTCATATGAACAAAAGGGAAGGAAATAGGAAGTGAAGGTTCATGAGAATAGGATAGACCAAGAATGATTCAAGGAAACTTCCTCTCAGGAGTCTGTTCCACAAAGTAGTTATTCTTGGGAAGAATCTTTCAGAGAATCACATTCTTACCAAAGGCATATGTCCAGAATGAAAGTGATTCAGTACTATGAATGTAACAAGGTAGCTCTTGGATGTAAAGGGCTGAACTGGTGGCACTAAAGAATGAAGCTCGTCTGGACATTTTCTATGGAAATAGTGATAAAGCAGCGATAGGCTTGCGACATTGCATCTGTGGGAAAGGGGTGGTAGGTTGGAAAATAAGCCATCTCCCATATGGCCATGTAAACAATTTAGAAGTCTGTCAAGGCTTGAAAAGTTGCAAGCCTATTGCTACACTATCACTATTTCAATGGCAAAGGTTCAGACAATCTATATTTCCAAGCTCCACCACTTCAGACCTACACAGCTAAAGACCCCACCATCCTACGTACCCATCGCTGAATCATTCTCATTTCCTTTGTAAGAAGTAAGTTTCACTTAGACAGCTTCTTCCCAAGAACCTGATACTTTGTGAAACAGCCTCCCAAGAGGATGCTTCCCTGATCACTATAATCTTAACCTCTTCAAGATTGTTATCTATCCGACATATTCTCATACACTGCACAGACTTCCTCTATATAATAACCTCATTAAGGAATACCTTAAGTGGCTCTTGGGCCTTACATTGGGAGAAAACAAACACAACTAGTAATAACTGAGCAGTGCTAAATAATAATTAACCCAGATGAGATATCCTTAGACATGGACAACAGTCTACTCTCATGGATTAAATAAAAGGTGCAAATTGAAATTCTCTGAATTGATTAATTTTTTACAGCTTACCAACCTTTTGCAGGTTATTCCAAGCCATAAATATTTGGTGGGGGGGTCATAAAAACTCTTTTGGAGATAAGTTACAAGTTCGACTATTTAACCAATAGCTGGAGAAGAAAAGGTGAATTCATAGCTCTCCCAAAGATATTTGCATGTAAGGGAATATAATCTGACTGGAATCGGAAACTGGCTAACTGATTTCCAATTCCAAGCCGTTATCCATTACACCACCCACACATCCAAGCTTACAGCACCTGGTATTCCCAAGCGGTCACCCATCTAGGTACTGGCCAGGCTTAACTTTGGAGATCGTATGAGAAATGGTGTTTTAATGTGATATGGCCATAAGCAGAAATTGTCTGAAGGTTATACGAATTTACATACATTTGAATAAAGTCAAAGGTCATAATGGAGAGAACATGATAGCGGCATTAAAGATGATGACTTTAGTCGCATGGTATATAACGCTTTGCCTTCCTTCACCCATTGTAATTGTCCTGGCATAACAGCGAGCTTCTGTTGACAGACAGAAAACCCATATTACTGATACCAAGTAAAAGATTAACACATAATAGTCGAAAAGGCAAGATTTGACATGCAATATTTGGATTCATACTATTTGTTCATTTATTGGCACCATGCACTTGTAATTCTCTTTAAAGAATTTCAAAGACTGATATCTGATTACAAATTCCACACATTGATTGGCACAACTGAGGTTAACTCATTTGCTTATGAAAAATAGGGGAAAAAATGTTTCAGACCAATTTTTGTAGATTAGCATTCCTAAACCTTTGTGGATAGAAGAATCAGTTTGAAGTTCCTTGAAAATTATCTGAATTTACATATGCCATGAACATTGTAATGAACCACTCACATTTCCTTTTGTTGTAACCTAGGGATGGTTACTGAATAGAATAAGCAAACAAAGGTTGGTATTAAACGATAATACTTAGGACAAGAACAACACATATAAGATTTGCCAGCGGCGGGTAGAATAAGTAGTCAACTGCTAGAATGAGTCAAGTGAATTCCACAATGAATCTCCAACTGCAGGATATCTACCCCCTCCCCCACGCGGTCAGAAACGTGGTACAAGACTGAATTTAATGTGGGGCATCTGAGCCCATACGCTCGGCCAAAAATTCCCCACAGACCCCGTATAAAATGGTGTGGGGTAGCTGTCTCCTGAGACGAGACTCTGCCCTTTGACATAGCCTCATCTGGGGATCCTCTTTGCCCAGAGGCAGAGAGTTTGACCAGCACAGCTGGAGACGAATCTCCAACTGCAGACCAACATACAGTATTTACTACTGTATTTATATGAATTATCGTTGTATGCTACAACACCTTTGTATTCCATTGCTGACATCTAAGCGCCATTTGAGCAACTTCTTCCCATGAATCATTGCTTTGTGAACTAACTCCCAAGAGGATGCTTCCCTAATCACTACAACCTTAACCTGATCAAGTCTAAGGTCAACCGTTATCTTCCCCTTATTCCCCATAAACTGTGCTTTTTACTTTACCACAAGTGGCTCTTGGACCTTATATAGGGTGAACATTATTGTAAAAAAAAAAAAAAAAGAAAAAAAAACTATAGTAGACCAAAGGTTACAATGGGTGAAATGTGATACCTGTAACAAAGATGAGGATATTACTCTCATGATAAATGTTTTGATAATGAACACAACTGATGTTGTCCTTTTTTCTTAAAATCAGCGATGTGCGTACAGTTCCAAACTTGACATTTCTTTTGGTTGATTGATTCATTTTCTATGGCTTATCAACCCTTTGCAGGTTAATTAAAGCCAAAAAATATTTTTAGATTGTAAGAATTTTTTTGTGATAATAATGGTTTAGTGATACGTCTTACTAATTAACCCATAGAAGGGAGGAGAAGAGGTGGATTCATGCCTAATCAGAATTTGATAAAAAAAATAAAAGAAATTATGTGGATGTAAAGTGGGAGATCAATTCTATAATACAATCACTATATAAGCGAATCCCTCATTTTGTGGCCATGGTAGTTTCTATACAGAGAATGTAAATAAATCTAAAAGACATACCTGTCTAGTTAATCAGTATTTCATTGACTGACTGACTGATTCGTTTTCTACAATTTGTCAACCCTTTGCAGTATGTTTAAAGCCAAAAAATATTTTTAGATTGTAAGAATTTTTTTTTGGAGATAATAATGGTTTAGTGATACAAGTCTTACTAATTAACCCATAGAAAGGGGAAGAGGAGGTGAATTCATACCTTTTTGAAAGGTATTTGCATGTAAATATAATGAACCCAATAAGGAATATAATGGACCCAACGGGAATTAATTATTAATTAACTATTCCAAGCCATTATCCATCATACCACCCATACATCCAAGCCTGAAGCATTCCCAAGCAGTCACCCATCTAGGAACTGACCAGGCTCAACATTGCTTTATACGGGAACTGCTGTTTTAATGTGATGTGGCTGTAAACCATACTACCTGCATTTCCAAGTGGTCACCCATCTAGGTAGTGACCAGACCTAGCATTGCTTAACTTTGCTGATTGTACAGGAACCGATTTTTCAATATGATGTGGCTGTAAGCCCCTGACACAAATCATTTTTTAAGTAGTCAGTGATTGATTTGACATTGCATTTATTTTAACCGTAGGAGCCCACTTTTCTAAATGTGTGGTGACGAAGGAGAAAACAAAGTTTTACATCGAAAAAGAATTTGTGCTTCTCTAGATCGGGGCAACTTTAGTAGGCCGTGAAATATTCTAATACACATTCCCCTATCAGTCTTGATCTAGCCGTTCTTATTTACACTATTTACATTGTTGCCATATTCACAACGTTTCGACTGCTGTACACTCCAGCCTTCTTCAGGTGACTAGAATTTTGAACCAAACCCTTTATTTCGTCCACCACAGTAGATTACTCTAGTTCCACGTGCCATGCCTTTTTCTGGATGTCTCAGTTTCTGTTATATCCCTTTAGTAACCTAACTCTCCAAGTTTTTGTTCACTTCTACTTGGAGAGTTGAGTTAAATCAAAGATAACTGATAGTGAGATATCCGGAAGAGGCATGGCATGTGGAACTAGAACAATGTATCTTGGTGGACAAAATAAATGGTTCGGTTTGAGATTCCAGTCATTTGAAGAAGGCTGATGCGTACAACGGTTGAAATGTCATGAATATGGCAACAAAGATGAGGACAATAGTCTGAACAATGTAAATAGTGTAATAATTACAATACCTCATCTCAGAAATATATACAGATATAACCATTCTTACACCACTAAAAGAATGATAGTTTGGATGACAGGAGAAACTCTTTGTGGGTGAAGAAGGTAGTTGCGTATTGCGAGTTGTGGATGTGAATTCTTTACCCCTTTTTGATTTGCGCCCGTGGCATTTTCTGATGTAGAACTTGCATGACCGATTTATGACCTTTGAACTTACAACCTCAGACTTGCAAAATAACAATTTTTGGTTTTGACAAATGTGGGTTGAAAAAGGTCTTCCCTTCAAGACATTGGCGATCATGGCTCACAACATTTTCCTGTCTTTCGTAGCTCTTTATAAATTTTATCTTTTTGTTCTCTCTCCTAAACCTTGTTCCATCATTCATTTACTCAAGCTCACTAGGTACGTTGTGCATTGTTTTTCTCTGTCCACCTTGTCTTCAATCTGTCCTGTGAGTATCAAATTTTCCAAGCCCTCTTTCCCCATTATGTGACCTAGAAATTTAAACTATTTCTTTGTGATGTTAAGTATAAGTGTCCTTTTTGTTTCCATTTTTTCTAAAACTTTGCCATTGTTTACATTGTGCCTCCATGGTATCCTCAGCATCCTTCTGTAGAACCATATGTCTGTTGTTTCAAGTCTCTTCTTCATCTGTTGGATTGTCCAACATTCACTGCTATATAGATATAAGATAATGGTTCAGTTCCTTGTTTCTAACAAACTTTAATGAATGCTAATCTAAAAATATTTTTAAAAAATAATTTTTTACCCTATTTATGGGCAGACCAGCTAAACCAAGTAGTACCCTTTGATATGAAGTGTAAAAGTTCTACTGATAAGTGCTAATTACTTGGGCTTAGTTCTGGAATGTTCGTTAAGTTGTAAACAAATAAAGTAATAGTTGAATGGGTGTCGGCTTTGAGGGGTTAACATTTGCCTGGCAGCAATTTATTTTGAGTGAATCGTTAATGAGAAGTCTCAGTTACGTTAGGTTGGGTGATTATACAATCTAGTTATTTACCTTGGGATGTGCAGGTGGTGTAATAGTTACTGGTCTCAGAACAAGAAATCAGCAAATCAAGTTCAAATTCCAGTGGAACTCATTACATTCACTTTCTCACAAATACCCTCAGCAAAGGTAGGAATCTATCTCATCTCCTCCAAGCAATGAGTAGAATAGACTGGGGCCTTCAGCTTTAGTTGGCAACTAGTCTAAGAGAAGGGCTAGCAAAATATAACAAAAACATATTTACTGTGGAATCCATTGCAGCAATCCCTAATGTGATAAAAGCTGTGACCCCATAATTATTAGTAAAAGCTACAAAACTTAGGTGAATAAGAGTTTAAGGTATTTACCTACCTCCCCATAGTGGCAGGATGGTTTAATGGGAAGTGCCCATATGAAGCTGACACCAGTATCCACTAACCCATTCCCCTTTTGTGCAATGAGGGAGGTGCTGCCACAGAGTTGGAATCTCTTGGGCCAGATTTTCCTCCTAACAATAAAGTGGCACATTTCACCTACAGGAAGGGATAGTGGTTTGGTTACTGACAATCTTTCTTTCGTAAGACTTCTTAATCTAGTCCGGTCGTTATTAATTTCATTGTTTAAGAAATAAATAAATAAACAAGGAAAGCAACTCAAACACGTGTACCCACTAAAAATATTGTTTATAGCAATTAGAAATAAGGTTAGAATAAAAAAATTCACTAGCATTGAAAAAATAGAAATAGACACAAAAGATAACCTTAGAAAAATACTAGAGGAACATGAAGACAAATGGATTTTGCGCCTCAAAACATTTTGTCCAGACAAACTTAGCCACAGACTAAACACAGATAGAATATATAATCCCATAGATCAACACCCACCCTACTTTCCCAACCACACTAGACAGGCAGAGTTTTCTGACATATGCACATTCACACAAATATATACACATACACACATTACACACACTCCCAAAAAACTAAAAGATAACGTACACTTAACACACACATCCCCTTCCCAGCAACCAATAAAGCTGCCAAAATGACTAAGGACGGAATTCTGAGACTCATGAATCTCCCAGCCTCTATTAAAAAAAAAACTTAAATGAGGACATTAACCAATACAAGGATTGAGGAAAATTAATGATAAAAATTCAAATGAAAACTACAGACAAAGTTCACTTTCTTCAGGTAGAGTCATTCACTCCTTTAGTTCAATGCTACTAACAAGGTGGAATGTTTTTCTCCTGATGATGGCCATGGTGGCTGAAACAGCTAAGGAGGCACGGTGGAGTAATGGATATCGGCTTGGATTGAGGAATTGGAGAGCCGAGTTCGAATTCCAGTTGAATCCATTACATTCACTTACGTGCTAATACCCTTGGGAAAGGTGTGAATCCTCCTTCTCTCCCCAGCTATGGGTAAATAGCAGGATAGACTGGGTTTTATAACCTTGGATGGCAACTAATCTAGGAGAAGGACAACTCTGAATTCAAAACCTGTGGAAGGTTGTTTGGAGACCTTGTGGCACGTAGTGCACCAGGTTTCTGTATTTGGCCCTTCAAAAAGTGTGGATAATCCTGCATGAAACCTTCACCACTATAATCAAATCTCAAGTGCTGGTGTCGGGTTGTCGGTTTCCTGGGAACTGATCTGCTTGACCCTCATATGTCGGAAGAGTTGAGTGAGCGATATATATATAAATTAATTAGAAATAGAGAGAGAGCAAAAAAAAACTAATTAAAAAGAAACTAAGAGCTACAAAGGATATGAAGTTGTGGAGAGCCATGATCGCCTACGTCCTGAAGGGACACGGTACATAAAAAAAGAGTTAATAAGTCACTGCGTCTTATTTAGTCTGCACTGTACACCAGGTGTGACCAAATAAAGTGACAATATTAAAAATACAGTTTACTAAGTTGTCTTTTTTTTTTTTTCATTAGTAACCATATTGTAAAAAATATTTTTGTAGCTATGTTATAATGCACCAAACAGTGTCAGACAGTGAAAAAGTCAAAAGGCCATAACAATTATTTAATTCGGCTGTCTTTATATTATTAACTAGTCATAAAAATGATTATAGAAACAGTTGCTTGAAAATAGATCTAGAGATGACTCAGATCTCGACATATTGCAGCATTACCTGAAATTCTATTGTCGATAAGACTTAAACATAAAAAAGCACAGGTAATATTCGTAACAGGTGTTAGTAACAAGTGCCACATACTGCACAGAAGAATTTTTTTTAATCTTAACCTGGCCATCTAATCTTCATCTATATATATAAAATTGGGAGGAGCTTGTTTTTCTGTCTGTTATACACAGACAAACCATTTCCTGTAGCCCTCAAATCAGGTATGCAAATTTATTTGACCTATGTTTTAGCATCAATAAATACATCGGAGGCACTGTGGAGTAATGGATAGCGGCTTGGATTGAGGAATCAGAGAGCTGAGTTCCAATTCCAGTCGAATCCATTACATTCACTTACATGGGAAAGGTATGAATCCTCTTCTTCTCTCCCCCAGCTATGGGTAAATAGCAGGACAGGCTGGGTTCTATAGCCTTGGATGGCAACTGGTCTACAACAGAAAGAAATGGTAACCTACTGTGGGAAAAAATCTGCTTCATTAGTCATGTATCGAAAGATACATGATCACCTAAGCATGTATCACGCATGGCATATAACTGACTGAAATATACCGTAATAATATTAGCCCATTTTGCTGATTCCGGTAAAATAGATGAACATGCTTTTAAGCTTATTTTACAGGTCTCAGTAAACCAGACCCCCCCCCCCCCCCCCCCCCGTTATTTTGCCAGTAAATATTTTTATTATTATGGACGCAGGTAATGTTAAAAATAACAACACACAAGTCTTAACACAGAAGTTTATTTATTTCCACCATCAATTGTTAAAAAAATAAGTTAACATCCTTTATTCATTATCAGTTATTCAAAGAAATATAGAAGTCTGAATATTTTAAGCACTTCAGGCATAACAGTGTCTGCAAATCCAAAACTTGGCCTTGGTTCTCTTGCCAATACACTTATGGTGCACGCACTGAAGACAACAGTTACAGATCATAGAATTCATGTTGCTCAAGTCCTGTCTACACAATTCACACAACCCGACAATCTCAATATCTGTCTATATTTCTGAGATGAGGTATTATGTACATTATTTACATTATTCGGACTATTGTCCTCATCTTTGTTATTACAATGTTTCGGCCGCTGTACGCTCCGGCCTTCTTCAGGTGGTTGGAATGTCGAACTGAACCATTTATTTCGCACACTGGGGTAGACTGTTCTAGCTCCATGTGCCATGTTTAATGGATGTCAGTTATCAGTTACCTCCTTGTTAATTTCCCTCTAAAAGTTCTCCACTGCCTTAATCAGGTATTGAACTCACACTCTTTGGGTCCTGTCACTGGATCTAACACCTTTATCCACTGTGCCATGTGTCATTGAGGACATTCCAACCACCTGATAATGTCAAATATAATATATTCTTAGTTCTAAAACACTATTTATATTTACCAGCAAAATAGCCTTGGTGACTATTTTACCAGCACTGGCAAATTAGTCTGTTTGCAATATTTTAGCAATGGATACAAGATTCATTGTTGAGCAGTAACCTACTCATTTGATTTGCAGCTGCATTTTTTACCTCTCAATTTTGTTTGTCTTCAGATAGAAAACACAAAAAATTAACGTAGGATGCTTGGTCCCAGGAATTTCGATCCTGTGGCTACACCTTCTTTATTGCACTAAAGAGTGTCGGTGGAATATCGATGCCAGCATGATGGTCGCAGGGTCTAGGTGATTTTTAGTGTTAACCCATCTCCACATGCTTGGGCTTCCCACTTTAAAATAGCCTTGTACCACATTGCACCACTGGGGGTGAAAGCAGTCAATAATAGAAGATTTGTTGGCAACAGTTCAAAGTATGAACTTAATTCAAATTGTTGCATTTCACGTTACTACTAAAAACACACACACACGTACTGACTCTTTTACACAAACGATGACCCACCCGTCTAAATTCAAGTTATGTTTGTTTCTGAAAAGAAACATATAACAACATTTCATCGTTTCTCACATACGTACATAAATTATATTTATTCATTTTTTCCTAATTGACCCTAAAAAGGAACTAAAATGCAGTTAAATATGTAAAACAAATATTCAACATGACTAATGTTGCCTATAACTCATGTCTATCTCTCATAGTTTTTATTTAACTAAAGGTCTTTTTTTTTCTTTCCAAATACAAATATAACTTGAATTTGGGCGGATAGGTCATCGTTATTTTGCATACTTCCCCTCAATTATTACACAGAAAAAAATTGTATTTAGATTAAACAAAAATTACTTACAATATACAGTGTAACCCGGACATAAGAGAGTTGTCGGGACCGGAGAAGAAGTCTCTTATATCAGGGTTTCTCTTATATCCGGGTTTGGTCTATTTTATATACATTAACACAGGCTCTAATTTGGGACCAGAGAAAATCTCTCTTATATCCGGGTTTCTCTTATATCCTGGTCACACTGTATTATGAATAAAATGTTCACCTACTTAAATCCATTCAGTTGTCTAAAAGGACAAGTATTCTCAGGCGTCGCTGGGCTTCTCGTTAGACAATTGTTCAGTTTTATAAACTGAGATTCCAAAATGACATAAATCTTGTATTCTCATATAAAGTTAAAATCATCTAATTTTCACAAACAACTATAAAAAGATATTCGTATACAGTGTAACCCGGACATAATAGAGTTGTCGGGACCGGAGAAGAAGTCTCTTCTATCCGGGTTTCTCTTATATCCGGGTTTAATCTATTTTATACACATTAACACAGGCTCTAATTAGGGACCAGAGAAAATCTCTCTTATATCCGGGTTTCTCTTATATCCGGGTTTGGTCTATTTTACATACATTAACACAGGCTCTAATTAGGGACCAGAGAAAATCTCTCTTATATCCGGGTTTCTCTTATATCCGGGTTTGGTCTATTTTATATACATTAACACAGGCTATAATTTGGGACCAGAGAAAATCTCTCTTATATCAGGGTTTCTCTTATATCCGGGTTTGGTCTATTTTATATACATTAACACAGGCTCTAATTTGGGACCAGAGAAAATCTCTCTTATATCCGGGTTACACTGTAATACATATTACTTATAATATGTTCCTTCTTGCCATCAATTTTGACAGCACGGGTACACTAGTATTAAATAAAGGGTTCATATCAAAATTCTCTGGATCGATTGAGTTTTACAACTTATCAACCCTTTACAGGTTATTTAAAGCAGAAAATATTTGTGGATTGTAAGAAATCTTCTGGAGATAATAATGGTTTACTAATAAAGTCCTACTATTTAACCCATAACAGGGGATGAAGAAGTGGATTCATAGCTTTCCCAAGGGTTATTTGCTCATAAGTGGATATAATGAACCTGAATGAAATTGGTCTCCCAATTTCCAGCTCCTAGCCATTATCCATTATATCACTTGGTAGTCCCAAGGGGTCACCCATCTAGGTACTGACCATGCTTGACATTGGTTAACTTTGGTGATTGTACAGGAACCTGTGTTTCAATGTGATATGGACTTTTCATGCAATGTGATATGGCTGTACGCAGCATATCTAAATTTCAAGTATCATCATTCTTGCATTTTGTATTCATTATTATGCAACACCTAAATACCTTTCGTATCCCCCTGGTGAGATGTAATTTCCACTCAAACAACTTTTTCCCACAAACCATTACCTTGTGGAAGCAGCTCCCAACAGGGTACTTCCACAATCATTATAATCTTAGCCTATTCAAGTCTAGAGTTAACCAATATCTTCCACACATAACCGCATAAGCAGTACCTCTTACTCTGTAACCCTCTATCACAAGTAGCCCCCAGGCTTTGTACAAGGTGAACACCACTGTAAATATATATATTTATATATATATATATATATATATATATATATATATATATATATATATATAATGGATAATAGGAGACCACTGTTTCCTGACACAGACACATTGAGAACACAAGGCCAGTCTTGATTTGTAAGGGCTCTTCTTGACATTTTACCATATCTCATGTTCCAAACTCATCCAAGCATAGTCCCTATGTGCCACACCACAAACTCTCAGGATGTTTCATTGTCGAATCTTATGCTGTGTGATAAGGAGCTCACATTCCATATGTTAGGTTTGTAACAGATAAGAAAATGATGAGACTAAATTTTTTGTAACTAAAAGAATTGTTTATTTACTTCTGAACTGTCAAGTTAACATTGGCCGTGGATGGTAGGTACATTTTCAGGCACTTTCTATGATTTGTTTGTTTGCTTGTTTAAAACTTAACGACCCATCGATCAGCAAGAGATCATTTAAGGTCAAACAGTTGTTTTTTGTTTTTTCTTTTTCTTTAAATAAGGTTGAAATGCTTTCAAAAAGACTTTCCCTTTCCTTTCCTTCTTTTTCAATGTTGTCTTGCTTTTGGTTTTTAAAAATTCACTGTTTTCGGAGGTGTGTTGTTCTTTGAAAATTTTTCACCTGGCAAGTATCAAAGTTTCCCCTTTCATCATCAGACACCAAATTGGAATTATATTTTATTATATAGTCCAAGTTTCCTAAGAAAGGTCAAGATCAAATTGGGGTTTGATTTTTCGAAAAGTTCTTTCAAGTTGTTCACGCTGTAAAATAATTTTCAAATATGTGCCATGTCACGCAATCAAGAAGGAAGTGCTTCACAGTATAAGCCTCCTGGCATGCTATGCATTCAGGAGGATCTTAAATCTTTAGGAGGAAGGAGTGAGTTATGTGCGTGTGTCCTATCGAATACGGGATAAAACCACTTCTTCTTTGCGTGATTTTCTGTGTTCAGTTAGTTGTTTCTTTAGAGAGGGTTTGATTTTAAATAATTTGTTGTTTTGACAGCTGTTCCAAGCGTCTTGCCATTTCTTCAAAATATAGTCATTTATTAGGGGTTTATAGTCAGTGTATGCAATTTCTATGAATGTTCAATCTTCTTTTCACAAAGATGTGAGGGACTCTACTTTGCTTTATGTATATAAAACAATTATTTATTGATTTCTGCACTGTCATATTAAAATCAGCCAAGTTGAGAATAAGAGGCATGGGCTTTCTTTAAACATTCAATCTTCTTCTCACGGGGGGTGCGGGAGACTCCAACTTGAACTTGTGTGTCCGATGTTTATATAACTTCCTGACAACCAACTGTCTTGTGTGCGCATATCCTAAACTCAGCTGGGTTGACTGCCTGTTTACATGAGTGCAACTACCAACATCATTCAGCGCCCTGTTTGAAACATGATGGGTTTGCTTTCTAGTTCAATCCTCAGAGGAACCTAGCTCTTTTCATGCTCTGATGTGACACAGAGTACAAAACTTACTTTGGTATAAGAATCAACCCAGTACATATTGGGGTCCCCACAGACTATATTCTGCCTCATGGGTCAAGCATTTATATTGTTAAATAATAGTTTATCAGACTATTATTTTTTTAGAAAAGTGTATCTCTGCTTGGACTTCTGAGGCTGACCCTAAGGGTCAGATAGAAGACAAAACAAAAGAAGTCAATTCTGATTGGCTGAACAAGTGTGGGAATGATAGAGATATAGAAAGGTTTATCAATGGGTTGGTTCTTACACATCAAACAATGTAGACATGTTCCTTTTGGATTTGTGTCGTATGCTCTCCCTGGTGGGTTTGGTCTTGAACGATGGCGTCAATTCCATAATAAAGTTGCATTCTTCTCTCTTGCGGCTGGTGATCATTAGTCGTTTTGGTTCACAGATGAAAGAACTTCAACACAGGGAATTTTAACTTAGCTAGTTTATTAATGTCAACATATATATCTTCTAACTAGCCAGTGGGATCGCTCTCTCCCTCCACTGGAGAGCAGATCTAGACATGAAAAGGAAACATGTCTACATTGTTTGATGGTTAAGACTTAACTCCCTGAAATCCCTTTCTATATATCTATAATTCCCACACTTGTTCAGTCAATCAAAATCGACTTTTTTTATTTTGTCTTGTATCTGACCTCAAAGGAAGTCTGAGCAGAGATACACTTCTCTAAAAAAAATAATAGTCTACTAAAGTATTATTTAACAATATAACTTCCTGTCATCTTGTTTGTTTTGTGTGTGTGTGTGTGTGTGTGTATCCTAAGTTCAGTTTTCTGCTTATGTGAGCACAGCTACCAACATCTTTCGAGAACCAATTCTGCACTTGGTGGCTATGTGGTCACCTTCTAGATCTATTCTCCTAGGCACCTAGATCTTTTGATGTGATGCAAAATTTATTTTAATATATGTTAGGGTGAACCCAGTACAGATCAACTCTTCTTAGATCAAAGGTTGCCAATTGACATTAAACTGGATGCAGCCATTGTGTATTTCCTGGCATGATTCATATACTACTCAGATAGCTAATGGTTAAATAACTGTCAATGAATATCAGAACAAGTCCATCCAGCAAAAGTGAGATAGATATGTGTTTATTTCTCAGATTGATAATGGGGTAACCAAAACAGGAAAATGTTAAACAACTGATATGACATGATCACTGAAAGTATTATGGGTTGCCTTGCTTCCCAGACGTCAAAGTAGACTGTATTTATCTAATCTTTAATTAAATAAGTGTTCTTAATTCATGATTATTGATATTTCTTTTATTCCTTCTCTATATTTTTACCAGTGTCGTCTGTGTAATGTCATTCGTTATGCATCTCTTTGTCCATTTTCTGTTACTTTCCTTTTTAACTAATGATCGTCACTGGTATTCATATGTACATCCTTGAACTTTCTATAAATACTAATACACATCACCTGGACATCGATATTTTTGTTTTGAAGAGTCTGACGCCCTCGCCATTGAACCATACTTAAATGCTATCCAGAATCTCATGAAGAATACTTTACTCGACAAGAAAAATGGTTGTTATTGTTCTGGCCAGATCTTAAAGGTGTTCCTATGAATGTAGCAATGAGTGCACCTTGTCTACACTGGAGTACTGCTGACAAGACGTACAATCAGAGTAGGTTGTGCATTTGTGAATTGAGAAGTGCATTAGCATTGCCAAAAGTGCACAGTAGCAGAGGATTGGACGGCAAATGCTCTCAAAGTCATTGTTTTACTTGTGATATAGTTGGGCATTGATCAAGCATTTGAAAAAAAATGATAGGAAAAAATAAGAGGATTTTATTCTTTATTAAGAGGAGAAACTCTAGCAATGATGCAAAATGCTGTTCATAATGAATGTCAGTACAAATATAATCAAATAAGTGCCATGCTTTTTATATATATATATATATATATATATATATATATATATATATATATATATATATATATATTCATTTCGTTTCATCTTTTGGAAGTGCTATCTGATGATCCAGAGTCCTTTAAAAGGGCTGTGGTGAAATAAATTATTATAATACAACCTTAAAAGTGGTTCGTTTTTCTTTTTATATATATATGTATGTATGTACGTACGTATGTATGTAAGTGTGTGTGAATTACAATTAATGAGATCCAAACAATTTAAATTGTTTGGATCTCGTTAAATGTAATTCACTTATATGCACTATAATGAAAATTATATTGAGCTCTCTTAATATTTTGTATTAATAGGATATACTTTGATTACTTACCCACATATTTTTTTTACCTATACACACACACACACACACATATATATATATATATAAATATATATATATATATATATATATATATATATATATATATATATATATATATATTATTAAATACATTTGGATATTTTCTTATAAGGGTACTTTGGTCTAAGCTTTTGCCTTTCACATGAACCATCTTCAGAGTGGTTATATACACATTTAAACAAAGAAATTCCCCATCAAATATGTCCTCCTGTTATGTTGACATAGAAGATTGCTATGCAATGATAACTGCTGCCCCAATACACGATAGATAGATAGATAGATAGATAGATAGATAGATAGATAGATAGATAGATAGATAGATAGATAGATAGATAAGTTCCATTATAAACAACTTCACAATGTACTTTTTTATTTAATTTTTTATTGCAATGTTTTTTATTTCATTTTTCTTGTCTTATAATTTTCTTTTTTTTTCTGGACATTATATATATATATATATATATATATATATATATATATATATATATGTGTGTGTGTGTACAGGTATGCATGTACTTTATATTTGTGTATAAGCCTACTTTATGTAGAATGCAACCCCTAAATTTTTTTGTGAAAAACCTGAATTTTTCATATTGCTTGTGTATGAGTCCAGCTAGTAATACTAGTGAATCTACTGTAGTTAAATATCACAATACTGGGCATCACCTTGGATATCTTTATAGCAAATAAATGGTCTTCATTCTTTTTGTCCAAAGCTACCCAAAATATCAAATACAAAGATTTAGATATCATAATTTTGTTTTCATTCATAATAGCTCCTTTACCTGCAGGCCTGCCTTTTACATGTCCTAAATTGCTTTGATTTTGTTTTTACCATTATATAAGAGCAAAACCTCAATCCCTATATATGCCACTTAAAATCGACAAATGCCTTACATAAATGAAGAATTAATAGATTTATTTTCCCATCTCAAATTTGCATTCATCTCCTTTTCACAAGTGTTTTCATGGCTGAAGTATTGCTTTTCCAACGGCAACTTTTTTGTCAGGATTACCAGTACATAATGCAGGATGTCCCACGGGTTGAGATACATATTTTGGGTTAAGATAATTCAAGTCATTTTAGGTAAAAGCTACTCTATACACATATGTTGCTCTGAAAGTTCTCCACTGCCTTAACCAGGTATTGAACTCACACTCTTTGGGTCCTGTCACTGGATCTAACCAACCCCTTTATCTTTAAGTTCGACATTCCAACCACCTGAAGAAGGCCAGAGCGTACAATGGCCGAAACATTGTAATAAATATGGCAACAAAGATGAGGACAATAGTCCGAATAATGTAAATAATGTACATAATACCTCATCTCAGAAATATAGACAGATATCTATATATCTATTTATATATCAAGTTGAAAGAAAATGGTTAAATCAAAATCTATTATTTAAAATGAATAAATAAAAACTTTAAATAAAATTTTAAATAAAATAATAATTACATTCAGAAAGAAAATAAATATATATAAAAAAATATGAAAAAAATCAACAACAATATTATTTACACACTTTGATTTATTAGTCATTAAATTATATCACATAGCATCCTCCATAGTTTATGTTTACTTTAGTTTGAAGTATATTTATGAGTGTTCATAAATTTTTAAAAATCTGGCAAATTAAAGGCATTTTAACTTTTGTTTATAAATACTTGTTGCAAAATAAAATCCTCACATTTGCCTTGATGAAAATCTATCAAAGGACACATGTTGGCTAAGATAAGTTTTGCCATTATTCAGAAGGCTTCATATATACCAATGGTTTTGTGTTGAAAGTGTTCTACCTTTCAGTAAAAGAACTGTGAGTCACACACACACACAAAAAAGAGGAAATGTGCATGCAATTAAAGGAGTTATTAAAGGGATCCCTCTCAATTCATCATTTGTAAATTGTCTTATTTTTATCATGTGTAATGTGTCCTATTTTTATTAAATTTGTCCTATTTTATCATTTTTAAATTGTCCTATTTTAATGATGTATAAATTGTTCTATTTTTATTAAATTTGTCCTACTTTATAATCATTTGTAAATTGTCCAATTTTTATAAATTTGTCCTATTTTTATCATTTTTAAATTGTCCTATTTTTATTAAATTTGTCCTATTTTTATCATTTTTAAATTGTCCTATTTTTATCAAATTTGACCTATTTTATCATTTTTAAATTATCCCATTTTTATCATTTGTAAATTGTCCTATTTTTATAATTTTTAAAAACTGTCCTATTTTTATTAAACATTATCATTTTTAAAAATAAAAATAACAATGTCTGCTTTTTTGGTTCTTTTGGCAAGCATCAAATTAAATTTATTCACCAAAAAAAAAAAAAAAAAAAAAAAAAAAGGTTATAAAATAAAATAACAAGTGAGAGATGTTTATTTGGCATCTAAGACAAAGTTTAAGATCCGAGACAGAAACTGAACCTAAAAGACTGAAAAAAAAAAAGCCCAATAAACGAAGAGTTTGGGGGGGGTGAGGCATACTGAATGAAAGCAAAAACGAGAACTATCTAAGAATGAAATATCTAAAAAAAAACCAACCTGCAACAAATCTTTCTGTAATTATAACAAAACAGATAGGCATACGTTTAGGATAACAGAATAAAAGGCAGGTGACCAGCGTGGTAGCTTTTTTGAGGTAATCCTGTTGTAGGTTAGAAATGAAATGAGAGCTTAAGACAGACAGAAGTAATAAAAGGCCTAGAAGAGACCAGAATAATTCTTTTGTATTGACTTTGTTTTTTGATGGGTGAAAGAAGTTGGAGGGAAGAAGATGGAGATGATCCACAGCTGTTGGGTTAATAGCCCATGGCAAAGACTTCGGCACAATTATAATTATAGTTTGAGTAGTATAGAAAAGATTTGAGGTGTATATTAACAATGGAAATTCAAATCAGACTACCGCTACTACTTCTGTGTATGTACACATTTTATATATATATATTATATATATATATATATATATATATATATATATATATATATATATATATATATATGAGAAGAAATATAGCTTTAAGGTGTCGATATATTTATGGGATAAAGTGTTCAATATCAGAGATAGAGTGTATGCAAATATAAAAGTGATCATTGAAATCAACACTCATGAAACAGCCAGTCACCTCTGAGTGTTGATTTCAATGCTCAACACATGAATATATATATATATATATATATATATATATATATATATATATATATATATATATATGTGTGTGTGTATATATATATTACAAAAGATCGCCTGGGTAGGCAGGGTCAAATTGTGGCGATTGGTAAGGCACGTCCAGCGTAAATGCCGGTTCCGTATATCTGAGTTACTGTGTGTGTATATATATATATATATATATATATATATATATATATATATATATATATATATATATATTAGGACCTTGAATAAGTTGTTGCTGTTTTCCAACAGATGGCATCCCCAGAACTGCGTGCATGTAATTTCAGATGGTATCAAATCTATAAGGAAATACTGTAAGCAAACTTGAAATTCAGTGTATGTCACTTTGCCGAAGTGTGAACAACTTTGTTTTTCATAGCATTAAACATGTCAGATTTTGTGCTGAATAAAGTGTATTTGCGGGAAATTTTACTCCACTACTTTATTCAAAAGAAATCTACAACTGAAGCACAAAGAATTCTTGTTGAGACTTATGGTGACCATGCTCTGTCAGAAACAACATGCAGAGATTGGTTTAGACGCTTCCAAAAATAATGATTTTGATGTTGAGGATAAAGAATGCTCTGGTGCACCAAAAATGTATGAAGACAAATGCATTACTTCATGAAGACTCATGTTGGGCACAAGTTGAACTTGCAGAATCATTAGGAGTTAATCACACAACTGTTTTGAAACGTTTAAAAGCATTAAGAATGATTCAAAAGCAAGGACATTTGTCACTATATGAGTTGAAGCCAAGAGACATTGAACAGCATCTTGTCATGTGAATAGCTGCTTCAACAGCAGAAAAGGAAAGGTTTTTTGCATCATATCATAACTGGTGATAAAAAGTGGATAGACTACAATAACCCTAAGCGTAGATCATGGGGTAAGCCTGGCCATGCATCAACATCAGCGGCAAAGCTAAATATGCACTGTTCAAAGATTTGATTCTGCTCTGCATTTGGTGGGATCAGCTGGGTGTAGTTTACTATGAGTTGCTCAAACTGACTAAAACCATCACTAGAGATCACTATTGACTACAATTGATGCATTTGAGCTGAGCATTGAAGAAAAAACGTCCGCTATACGAGCAGAGATATGACAAAGTGATTTTGCAACATGACAATGCTTGGCCACATGTTGCAAAACGGATGAAAACCTACTCAGAAATGCTTAAATGGAAAGTCCTATCCCACCTGCCATATTCACCAGACATTGTTCAGTCCGATTATCACTTGTTCCAATTGATGTCACATGGCCTGGCTGGACAGCACTTTCATTCTTATGAAGATGTCAAAAACTGGGTCAACTCATGGTTAGCCCCAAAAGACATGTAGTTTCTCAGACGTGGAATTCAAATGCTGCCAGAAAGATGGAAAAGTAGTGGCTAGCGATGGACATTGCTGTCAGTCACATGGTTCTTACTCATTTTTGTAAATAAAACATTACTTTCCATGAAAGATCAGCAAGAACTTATTTAAGGTCCTTATATACATATGTTAGTTAGTTCATGAAAAACTATGTAATCCGTATGGGTAGAACCAAGGAGGATGTTTTTATTCAAATTTATTTGCTCTGAATTTACATTGAGCTCTCTGGATATCATCTTCCTTGGGTCTACCCACACGAAGTACCTAATTTTGCATAAACTATATATATATATATATATGTGTGTGTGTGTGTGAAAAGTGTGTGCATATAAATATATATATAATTATTTATATATTATATGCATGGCACTTATTAGAAAGCGCTCAATATCAGAGATAGAGCTAACATATTATATATATATATATATATATATATATATATATATATATATATATATGTGTGTGTGTGTGTGTGTTATATTATGCAAAGTTATGCTGGAAGAAATGCCTTTCATTCTGAAATAACAATACAAAACATAAAATTATACAAGAATTCCATCACTTTACAACTTTCTATGACTGCTTTTTTGAAAAGCTCTCAAGAGACAGATTCCAGACGCCCTTTTCTAACATTAAGGGATCAAGTGTACAGAAAGGGAATCTAGCTGACTTCACGTGTGCTACTGAAGCTGCATTGTGTCATGTAAGCTAAACAGAAGTTTTTTATACAATGTAAATATCGGATGCGTGCTGTAGAGAAAGTTGAATCAACGAGCCGAGCCAAATTCCTGGCTAGTTTGCTGCATTCCCTTTCACACAAATGTGCTCGAAAAAGGCATGAATCCATCCCTTCTTCCCCTCCCCAGTTGGGTGTTAAATGCCAGAGTCGACTGGACTCACTAGCCTTGGGTAGTAACCAGTCCAGGAGAAAGAAAATTCTGAATTCCAAACCATGGAGAAAGCAATGAAAAAACAACCCTACTATCTTCCTTATTAAGTCCTGGCAGTTTGCTGATAAATAAAGAAAAGGAATCTGTTGGGAGCCATCATTGTCTATGCTATGTCTGGATATGACATTTAAAAAAAAAAAAAAAAATATAATATCAACTTGTGACGACCTTGTGCATAACTGTAACCTTTATTCTTATTGTATCGGTTTCTACAATAAACCTTTACTTATTTATCCTTATTTATTCCTATTAGCATGGAATATAACATTTTATAAAAATACAAAATTAAAATATTCTAACTAAAAAACTTTTTTTCATTTTTAAATATAAAAATAAAAAATTACACAGTGAAACATAAGTATCATTTATATAATGTCTTTTGTATATTGCTCTATATATATCTTACATTGAGCAATGTAGTTTTTGTGTCCTTTTATTACTGGTTTCATATATATATATACTAACTGGGATCTTTTGAGTACGACTCAAACTTACATGAGAACTACCAAACTTCCAATAGCAGCACTCACTACTGGATTGATTTGTGACGACCTTGTGCATAACTGTTACCTTTATTCTTATTGTACTGGTTTCTACAATAAACCTTTACTTATTTATCCACTGTGTTGTTCAAGTATATATTCCTATTAGCACGGAATATAACATTTTATAAAAATACTAAATTAAGATATTATAACTAAAAAACTTTTTTCATTTTTAAATATTAAAATAAAAAATTACACAGTTACCCACCTTGCATATTCCAATTTGGAACACTGTATATGAACAGTGAAAAAATATATTGAATTTACAGAGCTTCTGTATACACATCCATAGATATTTTAACCCCCTGAGGATGGTCTCAGATGAGATTGAAAGTACTTGGGAAAATAAAAATTATTTGAAAGAAAATTTTTTTAATCAATTTTTCTACAGCCACCAAGAAATTAAATCATGGACTTGAAAGGATTAAAACTAAAATAAATAGACATAATACATCTAAATCATTTAACCAAATATCCTGCCTAGATATACATATTTTAAAATATAGTTATTCATATCATTACTAAAGATGCTGGGAAAATTATTGGTTCTTTGTACTGTCACAGAAAGTATCTGACTCCTCCTGTCATGCTCTATCTTGAGAGTCAAATCAGACTAAAAATGGTGTTCTGCTGCCAAATCTAGAAACAGTTCAAAAGCTTTAAACAGACTTGTGGATGATTAATTATTTTCTACACTACAATCCCTCCCCCTCAGACAAAACACCACTAAACTCTTACTCCTTTATTGCCATTTTCATGGCAAATGTTCAGATGAACTTCATTCCTTAGTGCCACAAGTTCAGATTTTCACAGATAGAACATGCCATGCCATGTACAAAAAGTCCTCATCCTCATTCCTCTCAGATTCCATTAGTAAGGAGTAAGTTCCACTCAGGCAGCTTCTTCCCCAGAACTGTTACTTTATGGAACAGACTCAGGAGAAGATGCTCCCCAGATCAATAAAATCTTAACCTCTCTAAGTCAACCATTATCTATTCGACATTCTCATAAGCAATTCTTAAAGCCTGCCTTTACAATAACCTCCTTCAATAACACTCTACCTTGAATGGCTCTTGTGCCTTGTACTGTGTGAACGATAGCATTAAGAAATACTACATCAAAGCACTCATTACAAATGAGAAACCTTAAATTGCAAGTATCTGTATCTTTCTAACACGATAGTCTGCTTTTCAAAATGCGTCTTTGCACGAAATTTCATAAGATCATTAATAATAATTAATAAATAAGACCCAAGGTAGTTAAGTCAAGACTTAAGATGCGACAAATAATTTATGCTTAAAAGTGAAAAATAAACATTCATTTTATTTTTGCACAGGAAAATTTTTTAAACATAATGATGAATGCTATAAAAATGTCAATTCGCCATGCAGTTTACAAATTGAGATGACTAACAGAAAGTTTTAGTCTGATTTGATGAAAGTCTAACGGGTATATTCTTTAAGTTTCCAAAATGCATGACCTAATAGGTCAGCAGGGTAGAAAATTTGGATGTCTGAATAGTTTATAAAAGTAAGATTTGCTTAATCTCTCAGATAAATCATTGTCCATTCTTATTAATTGGTGACTAGAATTTCTTTCATCCTATTTTTTGCTTTATTTACACTAGTAGTATTAGATATAATATTATTTGAATTACTTAGATGAAACATTGTCAATTATTATCTCTTATTTCTTTCATCTTATTTCTCTTTCTTTATTTACACTAGTAGTATTAGATGTAATATTTGAATTCCTTAGATAAAACATTGTGAATTGTTATCTTGTCTTTATTTGATTTTATTTTTCTTACTTTATTTACACTAATAGTATTACATGTAATATTATTTGAATATCTTACATGAAACATTATTAATCATTTTTTATTTTTAACTAGTATTTCTTCCATCTTAATTTCTATTGCTTCTTAGGGCAACTCATAGGCAGTGACTCTACATCTGTTACTGAGCACCACAGATTGGGAGATGACGAATAAGTAAATATTCTTGATTTTTCACAATCAGAAATAAAGGAGTGATATCAAGATGAACCAACAATCAAAACCGAAAAATTTTTTTACGTAAAGTTAGGTATAACGTAACAAAAAAAAAAAAAAAAAAAAAAAAAAATCGACAAATTACCAAAAGCATAATTTCGATCAAAAGTACTATCCAAAAAAGTTTTCTTATTTCCAATTCTTTTAACTGATAAGAGAAAACAAAAGTTGACAAATTAGATGAAAAATGAAAAAGGAAAATTTTTTGATTCTAAAAAAAGGTTTTGTAAGGAATGCAGTCCCCTTTATAGCATGATAAGAGTTGACTGTCATAATGTAGGGAGCTAAAAACAGGTCAGGTAAGTCTATGATTGTGAAAGATATAAATACATAGGAACCCTAAGGGTTCTTTCTATGGACACCACCCACCTTCTCTTACCATCTGCAACACATCTTATGATTTGCAGCTTCGAAGCAAACATGAGAAGCCATGAATGGTGACGAACAGCAGTACTCAATGTTGTGCAGTAGCTGAACCCTAAAGGTTCAAGTTTCAAAGATGGAGGCTGATAAGTCTCTAAATAAAAAATTTCTTTAGAAGGTTACAGATAAAACTTGATGTTATCGTTATTATGCTAATTCTTTTGTTTTACATGTTCTTTCTTCGCAAAAGAAAGATACATAAGGATGGATCAATAAATCCGTATCCTGTCCTATTTAGTAGGTGAATTTTGATCAAAAACTTTCACTCTATAATGTTCAGTTTATATGATCTGTAGAGAACAACTGAATTAATTGCATTGGTTCACTTCCAATGTTTAAATTTCAACATTTCAACATACAAATGCGTATGTATAGACACAACACCACCCATATACATACATGTGTCATATCCGAAACTGCCCACATGTTTATATATGTATGAGTCCCGACGGACGACCAAGTATGTATATGTGTCTGCATACATCGATGTTTGTGTTAGTACGATGAATGACAAAACGACGAAGTTTCCCCCACCACTTCCACAATAACACCAATACACGCAATCTACATAAAGCCAAATTTTTTAAAACATTAATCAGTTTGTCTGACGATCGCTAAAGCGTGAAACCCAGGGTCACAAACTCACATCTATCCAACCAAATATATATATATATATATATATATATATATATATATATATATATTTTCAACTCTCCGGTCATATTCAACGTATGAGGGTCAAGCACCTCAGTTCCTAGGAACTGACAGCCAGACACCAGCACATGAGATTTGATTATAGTGGTGAAAGTTTTGTGCAGAACCCACCACACTTTTTGAAGGGCCGAATACAGAGACCTGGTGCATGACATGCCACAAGGTCCCCAAACGGTCCTCCGCAGGTTTTGAATTCAGAGTTGTCCTCCACCTAGGCAAGTTGCCATCCAAGGCTATAGAACCCAGTCTGTCCTGCTATTTACCCATAGATGGAGGGAGAAGAGGAGGATTAATACTTTTCACAAGTATATTAGCACGTAAGTGAATGTAATGGATTCGACTGGAATTTGAACTCGGCTCTCTGATTCCTCAGTCCGAGCCGTTATCCATTACTCCAAGGTGCCTCCAGCTATGGGTAAATAGCTGGACAGACCAGGTTCTATAGCCTTGGAAGGCAACTGGTCTACTGCAGAAAAAATGGCAATCTACTGCGTAAAAAAAATCTGCCTCGTCAGTCATGTATCAAAAGATACATGATCACCTAAGCATGTATCATGCATGGCATATAACTGACTATCTCTGAAGAGTGAATGTAATTGCATAAATCTCTGAATAGTAACAAGATAAGTGAACATTTAATTTAATTAATAATAAATTAAATTTGTTCACTTATCATATGCCTGTCTCTGATCTGGATTTCCCTGGGACATCTGTTTCAAACATGAGTATCCGCTAAAAATAATGTTTGAAGAGAAAAAAAAATGTTAGCTTAAAAATAAATCTATTAATTCTTTAGGAATTGCTTTGTTTATGTTTCAGAAATGAAAGTGAGCAGATATGGGCTTTCAACAATAACTGAACGGGGAGGCGTGCATTCATCAAAAGAGTAAATAGAAACTTGCTGGGCTGTGACATTTTTGGTGGCTGAGCAGTTTGAGATATAGATCAAGCATTGATTTCTCCTACATACAGGAACACAAGCTCAAACTTTGCTTGAGAGACACATTTTCATTGTTAGGTTTTCTCAAGTGCACAGGCCAACAGATGTAATACACACTGTTTAAAAATAAAAAAAAATGGGGCATCTATTTCAAACACAGGGTGAGGCTATCCACTAAAAATAATATTTGAAATTTATATATATATATATATATAAATTTCAAATATTATTTTTAGGTGAAAATGGTCATTAATATAATATATATATATATATATATATATATATATATATATATATATATATAAAAGAAAAGATTGTTTAAAGATATATAATCTTAACCAGGTTATAGAAATTGAAATTTTTGAAAAATGATTAGAACAATGTAAATTTAAAAAATTAATATTTTAAATCAGTTAATTTAAAATATTTTTTTTGCTAAATTTACATTGAGGTTTTTGAAAATTTTAAAATATCTATAAGAAACCGGATTATATATTTACTGTTTTTTCTTTTTTTTATATATATATATATATATATATATATATATTTTCCGTTTATACGCTATTTTCATAGATACAATTATTTAAGGAAATGCTTTGTTTATAGTAAATGGTATTAATTACATTTACAGGTGTGAATGTCCAAGAAATTTCATAGAAAATGTGTCCTCTGACAGGAATTGAAACTGTGTCCTACACAGAACCATCATTTGACCTGACATACTATACCATTTGCCTGGCTAGCAAACTCCAAATTACTGTATAATGGTATAGCATATCAGGTCAAATGATGCTTCTGTGTAGGATACAGATTCGATTCCTGTCGGAGGACACATTTTCTACAAAATTTTTTGGCCCTTCAGGCTGATAAATGTTTATTTATACTGTTTATTATAAACAGCATTTACTTAAATAATTGTATCTATAAAAATAACATATTAACAGAAAATATATTAAAGAATAATTGTTGGATTTAGTCCATTTCATAATTTATATTTCTCTTACAATTGGAATTAAGATACTATCAGTTAATGACCATTTTCACCTACAAATTTAAAATTTAAAATTCACAGGGTTTTTTCAAACTATTTAAGGTATCAGTTTGTAGAAGAAGACTGGTTAGTTGGAGAAGGTAAGAGAGAGAGCATCAGAGGGGACAGAGTGAAATATATGACAGAAGAAGGCATAGTTACAGGAAGTAATGTGGGGTATTATATTATGGAGGTAGGAATGAGCAGGGAGGAGAGAAGGGGAACCTCTCCCCCTGCCCAAGTCTCCTTCTACGAACTAATGCCATAAACAGTTTGAAGAATCCGGCGAATTTTAAATTTAAAACTCTTAAGCGAAAATGGTCATTCACTCATGGTATCTTAATTCCAACAATTTTGCTCTGTTTAATGAAAATAAACATTGAGTGCTCTTTTGTGAGTCAGTTTTAACATTTAATATTTCAAATTCTATATTGTGTTAATAGGACTCGCTTGGAATATACCAAAGGAATAATAATAGTGTGTGTGTGCGTGTATATATATATATATATATGAAATGGACAAAGTCCGACAATTATTTTAAGACATTTAATGTATAGAATACAGGTTCGAATCCTGTCAGAGGATGAATATTTTCTCTGAAAATTTCTCGGACATTCAGGCCATTAAATGTTGTTTAATACTGTTTATCATAAACAGAGCATATTTGTATCTATAAAAAGAATGTATAAACATAAAATGTCTTAAAATATATATATATATATATATATATATATATATATATATCTCTATATATATATATATATATATATATACACACACAGACATATCTATATATATATATATATATATACACACAGACATATCTATATATATATATATATATATCACACACAGACATATCTATATATATATATATATATATACTCACACACAGACATATCTATATATATATATATATATATATACACATAGATATATCTATATATATATATATATATATATATATATATATATATATATATATATATATATATATATATATATATATATATATATAGAGAGAGAGAGAGAGAGAGAGAGAGAGAGATAGAAAAAAATGTATTTCTGACACTGAACCTATAGATATAATTTAACTCACCCAGATTTTGATTTTATTATTCAATTAAAAAAAATGTATATAATCTAGTTACTGATATTTATTTTTAATTTCAAGTATACAGACACTGTCATGGATCATAAAAAAGTAAAAGAAACTTGAAAAGGAAACAAAATACAGATTGAGAATCCGTTATCTGAAATTCTTGGGACTGAAAGTGCTTTGGTTTTCAGAATTTTTTTTTTTTTTTATTTTGGAATACAGGGTATTTAATTTGTATATAGCATCTATAAAATAGGACAGCTTGGGAATGGAACCCAAGCATAAACATATCTTTTTGCATTTTATGACACGGCTTATACATAAACCCTGAAAGTAGTTTTATATAAAATGTAATAAATTTTGTGTACATACAGATACAAGTAATGACACTAGTAATGTAATACTCTCATGGATTTTTAAGTGGTGAACTTAAGATTTCAACTTTTTTTTTTTTAAAGGCAATTCACCCCAAGCAAGGCAGGAGTGTCACTAGCACGCAAGGGTTTACTGAGGATTGAGAACAAGAATAAAGAGGCGCATTTGAGGAAGAGATACAGAGAAGGACAAGGTGTCAGATATTGATTGACATTACACTTGAATATTTGAAGATTATAGTCATCGGGGGAGCAAGTAAGGGGAAGGGAGTTCCACAAACGGGAAGCGCAGGAGAAGAAGCTGTTCGAGAAGAAGAGATGATTATATTTAGCCATTTTGACAATGAAAGCGTGAGACCGAGATGCCAGCCTGGTAGCACGTTTAAATTCATGAAATCTGGGAACCAGTGACAGTAGCTCGTCAGAACAGTTGCCGGGAAAATATTTGTAGAAAAGACAGAGGGAAGCCACAGCACATCTGTGGGATAGCGATTGTAGACTAGATGCCATATCAGGACCTATCATCTTGCATATCCGTCTCTGGATTTTGTCAAGATCCTCAAGAAGTACAGCAGGAGCACCAGATCATATACAACAGGAATATTCCATGCAAGTTTCCATGTTAAGATGGATGGTTGATAAAATAAAGTTTTGCATTTTCTGTACATGTACAAAAAAAACATGAACGTTACTTACAAAAATATAAAAATGCAGGACTTTTTGACATTTTAAATAATATCTTTAGCGAGCACGAAGCACCTGGTAAGTAAACCACGAACGAAGGTGTTGCTGTGATCATTAACAAAAAAACTGGCACCAACATAGCCTACGTAGATGAGGTCACTTACAACCGCTGCATCTTGGAAACTTCCCAGTACTTTCTGAAATTTTCCATTTGTGACAAGTCATGTCAGCACCCGAAAAACTGTCAAACTTTGGAATTTCGGATAAAGTATACACTATATGTACTGTAAAGCTATCGAGCAATGGGAAGAGAATTTTGGAAATTGTGAAAACGCTGACTAAAAATCAAAGAATAAACAAAAAAGAGAAATAAGTACAAGAAAAGTAACGATGACAATTAAGAATGTTTCGAAATGAGATTTGAGAAAAATTAAAAGAAAAAGTAGACAGGCCAACAAAAAAATATTTGAAAAAGCTGTGACAATTATAAACAGAGAAGATGAAAAATCTTCAGACCATATGAAAGCAACCAAGTTACCATCTTTATCGCAAAAAGAAAAAGAAAAAGTTTAAGTTGGATGAAGAAGTATCTGAAAACTGATCTCTCTGTATAAATTTTTACTGCTGAATGTAGAGCTACATTGGTTGGACCTGACGGCTGGGATAAAGTCTACATCCTTCATGAAAATAGTTGATTCCCTTGAGTTTTTTTACCTAGACTATTTTCAGTCAAGAAAGCCCTCCACCCAGCTATACTGCGTTGTTGTCGCACTGCATATTCTGCTAGCAGTTCAGTCTCAAATGCAGATTTTGTCAGCTGCTAGTCGAAAATCACTGTAGTTACCATCTCTCAGGTAAGCTTTCGCCTCCTCAGAACCACTAAACATGGAGTTGCCCACAGAGTTCAGTGACAAGGTGATGAAATAAAAGGAGTTTTGCTGCTGTTTTTTTTTCTTTTTTTTTTTTTAAATTTTGAAATTCGTAATCTGGAGTTCTTTTTTTATATCAATTAAACATTCCTGATTACAAATTAAAGAAAAAAAAGAAAAAATCATTTTCTCTTACATTTTCAGAAGTTATGTCATATGAGCATATTTTGTTTTGGCTTCCATAGAAACAAAGCTTCTACTTTTACTTGAGGTTTCTAGAACACGTAATGAGGAAGGAGGGCTAGGAAAAACTGATACTCACAGGACAGACTGAAAACAAGAGTGACAGAGGAAAACAGTGACTGACATATTTAGCGAGCGTGAGTAAATGGATGGCGGAACAGAGTTTAAGAGAAATAACAGAAAGACAAAATTTATTAAGAGCTACAAAGGACAGGAAGTTGTGGAGAGCAATGATCATCTACTTCCAGAGGGGTCACAGCACATAATAAAGAAGAAAGGGATCAATTTACAATGAAACTGCATCGCAAACTGGATCTCATATTAACTTTTATAAACTTAATTTTTATTCATTTTAAATATTTGTGAGTTAGTGTTTTTAATCTATAGGAATATAAAAAAAATTATTTAAAAAAATTATTTCTAGTCACAGTGCTATCTCACAACTCAACAAACAATTTTTTTTTTAATCTATGCATAATATTAAGTTAATATTCCTAAAATTATCTAGAAAAAATTTATTATACCCTGCTAAGGCATCTCTTTTTTTGCTTAACAAAAAACACTGTAGCTCATATTCTGAAAAATAATCTTTCTTCTCGCAGACTAAACGTATATCAGTTTACTTTGAAAGAAATCTCAAAGAGACTAATTGGAATGCTAAATTCTCCCATATTTGCCCCCTTCTACTTTCAGAAGACCTTGGAAGAAAAAGAAGAAAAGTTTTCAACACACTGCTGTGACTAGGGTTCTCAAATTAAGTAGGACATTAGAGCTTTGGTAATGTTAACAGAGTTTGGAAATATTGAATAACAGAATGAAAAAACTGTTCCATCTCTTCTCGTATGTGCTGTATCCCTTCAGGACATAGGCGATAATGGCTCACCGTAATTTTTGATCTTTTGTAGCCCTTAATAAAGTTTAAAAAAAAAAAAGAAAAAAAATTATTTATATTTTTGACATTAAATTAACTGACCAACATATTTTGGGACAATGATAATTGTAATGGTAATATTAGCCATATCTTTATAACATTCGACATTCATTGACCGAGCAGCCAGTGCTACTTGAGTTACACTTTTCTTCACTCCGTGGACATTGAGCTGGGATCAAAATGTAGTATCTGTTCTTCTCATCTCAAATGTTAATGGTAATATTAGCGGTTTCCTTATAAGGAAACATTCGGCATTCATTGACCAAGCAGCCAGTATTACAAATATATAAAGTTTTCAGGAAAATAGGTTTCTCAAATCCAATAGCTGCTAACACTGTTTCTAGTATTGACAGAGGGTTTCTATCCTAACTTCTTGTTTGAAGTAATATGGAATGTCAACATCTTATGTCATTATTTTCTCTTGAAATTATATGTGCTATCCATTTTAGTTGTTGCTGCTGTTGAAAGTCTTCAAGTGATGTAGTTTCTGTTATCTTTCAGGCAAATTCACAGTATCCTTTTACAATTTTTTTATCCTTGTTCTTTATAAGAAACTGCTTTAGGTTACTTTTGCAGTCTTTCAGGGGATTGAAATTTTTTTCTCACTCCAAGAATTCTCTAAAGACTGGAATAAATGGTAATCCACATGTTTGTAATTAAATGAACCAATCCATTAATTGCTTATAATTTACTTTATTTACATTTCGGGTCCAAAAAATAAATTTAACAGATAAAGACTTTGAATGGTCCCAACAAGAGATGTGCATTTCTTAAATGGGGTAACTGAGTCTTGCTTGAACAGGTAGGGTGAGAAGATGCATCCTTGCCTTACGCCCCAACCTGTTCAACCTATACAGCGAGGCAATTCTGAGAGAATTGGAAACCCTATCGGGATTTAGCATTGGTAGCCGTAATCTTAACACCATAAGATACGCAAATGATATGGTACTGATAACAGACACGGAAAAGAAATTACAAAATCTCCTACAGATGGTAGCGAAAGAGAGTGTGAAGAAAGGACTAAGCATAAACTAGAAGACACAATGCATGTTCATCAGTAAAAAGATGAGCCTGAAATGCGATCTGCAAGTTGGAAACACTAGAATCAAGCAGTCTCAGCAGTTTAAATATCTGGGAAATGTTCTGACAGAGGACAGTAAATGCGACACTGAGATTTGTAGCCATATTGGGATGGCCAAGGACGCATTCCAAATGCTGGGCAGAGTATTGCGAGACAGGAGAATCTCTTTGATAACAAATAAAAGAGTAGTGAGCTGTTACCTGACATCTGTTCTTCTTTACAGCAGTGAATTTTGGACGATTTCCACAAAGATGAAGAAGAGACTCGAGGTGACGGAGATGTGGTTCTACAGAAGGATGCTAAGGATATCATGGACCGAGCGTGTGAGCAACGATGAGCTCTTAGAGAGGTTTTCAAACAAGGAGGAGGTTTATACTTAATATCAGGAAGAGGCAGCTGAAGTTCCTGGGACACATAATGAGGAAGGAGGGCCTGGAGAATCTGATACTCGTGGGTCAAATAGAGGGAAAGAGAGATAAGGGAAAACAACGCATGACATACCTATCAGGCTTAAGCAAATGGATAACAGAACGTGGTCTGGGGGAGTTAGCAGAAGAAAGGAACTTGTTGAGATCTGCAAGGGATAGAAGGAGGTGGAGAACCATGATCGCCTACATCCTGAAAGGACATGGCACATAGAAAGAAAGAAAAAATCTTACTTCCTGTGATTTAATGGTAAAGCACACTTAGCT
The DNA here is from genome assembly GCA_903632075.3 of Acanthosepion pharaonis. Taxonomy (NCBI): domain Eukaryota; kingdom Metazoa; phylum Mollusca; class Cephalopoda; order Sepiida; family Sepiidae; genus Acanthosepion; species Acanthosepion pharaonis. The sequence continues at coordinate 189,036 of CAHIKZ030001838.1, forward strand.
TAAAAGTTATTTCGCTGAGTGAAAAAGGGAATACAGGTTTCATTCCTGTCAGGAGGTACATTTTTCTTTTCTATGAGCTCTTAATCTCTTGGCCAGTAAACATTATCTCTACTGTTTAAAAAACTGTGATGTTTATTCAAACATATGTACCCATTAAATACAATGTTTATAGTAATAAGATATATCAGGTAAAAATAAAAGCTAATTGCTTATATATTCATGAGTTAATGCCTGTGCACATGTGTGTGTGTGTGTGTGCACGCATGTGTGTGTGTATGTGTGTGTATTGGTTGGTTGTTTATTTAGCTGTATATCAACACCTCTATGGGTTATTTAATCTAAATATTTTGTGTGCAATTTTATTTTGTTTTTGGAGCTAATAATGGTTTAGTGATATAAGCCTTACTAATTAACCCATAGCCAGGGGGAGAAGAGGTGGATTCCTACTTTTCCAAGGGTATTTGTGGATAGCTGAATACAACAAACCCAACTGGAATTGGAAAGGGGCTCTATAATTAACAATTCCAAGCCATTATCTATTACACCATCCACAAATCCAAGCTTACAGCACCTGGTACTCCTAAGTGGTCACCCATCTAGGTACTGACCAGGTTCGATGCAGCTTAACTTCAGTGATCATATGGAAACCAGTGTTTCAACATAGTGTGGCCATAAGCCTGTGTGTGAATATGTGCATTTTTTTTTTTTTTATTAAAGTTGAGTTCAACTCAGTGGAGTTTAGCACAAAGCCACATTTAGAGAAATCTTGAATTTACTATCAATGGTGTGTGAGATAACTATATTATAGTAAAGGACAAAGTTCAAAGAAGAGGTGCAGTCATAACTTTCCCAAGGGTGCTTGCGTGTAAGTGAATATAAGAAACCCAACTGGAACTGGAACTCGAATCTCTGATTAACAATTGCGAGCCATTATACATTACACCACCCACACATCCAAGTTTACAGCACCTTATGTTTTATAAGTTGTTATGATCCAATATCCTCGCACCACAGTTATGGTCCAAGGTTAGAATAAAGGAAGAACAACACGAACTTAAAGAGTAGAATAGCAAAGATATATTACAAAGAAATATAGTACAAGAAGTTGAAGTTAATTTTAATGACTGTCCGTCTGGTTTAATAAATTAACTAATATTGTCAAAAATTTTTCACACCATTCATTCATTATACCTCTTGAAAGGCCAAATTATTTATAGTGTCAGAAAAGAGTCCATTATTAATTATAGGTAAGTTCCCAAAACATAAATTATGCAAAAAACATTTGATAATGTATAGCACAAAGACCTATTTGAACTGTTAGGAAAACTCAATCTACTTGGCAAGGATGTTATAATAATCCAGAACTTATACTGGGATCAAACACCTGCATACAGATAGATAATGAATTGAGTTGGTATACTGTTGTAACCTAGAAAGGGTTACTGAATGAGGAAGAACCAAAACAGAGGTTGGAAATGAAATGGTAATCTTTATAACATCAACAAAATACAATACTCGCCAGCAGCGTGAAGTAGGTAAACCACTGCTAGTAGTGGACTACTTAGACAGCATATTACCTCCATTTACAATAGTGTCCAACTTATTTATGAGGATTGGGACATACCCATTAGTGTTCATATGTATAGTAAATAACGTACACAAAAATAGAAAGGACAATAAGACAAGGATGTGTCTTCTCACTTGATTTTTTTTAACCCCTACAATGAGGCTATCTTAAGGGAGATGGAGACCCTACTAGGATTCATTGCTTGTGGGTACAGATGGCACTTTGTTGATGGCAGACAGGGGGAAAACTACAAGACCTTCTATAGCAGATAGTACAGGAAAGGTAGAAGAAAGGATTAACTATCAAGTGTAAGAAGAATGTATGGTTATCAGCAAAAGAAAAAATCCTGTGAAACAAACTATAGATTGGAGATTTTGTTGATTGTTTTACGAGAATTTTTCAGCAGCCCCTCGTAGATGTACACATAAACAGAATGAAACAATAGGAGAAAAGCTGATTGCATGAATGCAATGCAAAATCAGTCATTTATTTTCTTCCACTCTAATATAATGCTTATATTATAACTATGACAAAATACTTTGTAAGAATTCTCCTGGACAATTCAAAGTTCTTTACTTATTGTTTGGTTCAGTTCATTTAGCAACATATCAATGGGTTATTTAATGCCGACATCTAAATAATTTTGTACACAAATTTTTTTTTTTTTATTTGAAAACAATAATGATTCTAATAATACAAGTCATACTAATTAACCCATAGCTGGGGGAGAAGAATTGTATTAATTGCAGAGTCAGTTCAGTTGCTTATGTGATATATGCTTGGGTGATCATATCACTTTCAATTCATGACCAACTAGGCAGAGATTTTCCTACAGTAGGTTGCCATTTCTTTCTGCAGTAGACTGGTTGCCAACCAAGGCTATAGGGTCTAGTCTGTCCCACTATTCAACCCATAGCTGGGAGGAAAAGAGATGGAGTGATACTTTTCTAAAGTGTATTTGTGAAAAAGTGACTGTAACAAACCAAACTGGAATAAGTCTGGGAAGTGTTTTAACAGACAACACAAAATGTGATACTGAAATCCGAATGCATATTTGGAACAGCGAAAGATGCGTTCCAAAAGCTAAGCAAGATATGGGAAAATTTTGTTGGGAACAAAGAAAAAGTGATCAACTATTATGTAATATCAATGAATGCTGGGTAATATCCTCACAGATGAAGAGAAAACTGGAAGCAACAGAAATGTAGTTCTACAGAAGGATACTGAGAATACCTTGGATGGAGCATATAAGCAACAAACAAATCTTAAGAAAAACAGAAGCAAAAAATGACACCTATACTCAAATTCAAAAAGAGATATCTGAAATTTCTTGGACACATAATGAGGAAAGAGGGCTTGGAGAATTTTACACTCACATGAATTATTGAACGCAAAAGAAAAAAAGAGAAAGTAACAGGCCACTTAAATGATGATCTTGTGTAAATGGATGGTGGAACAGTTTATTGTAGGCTTAGAAAGGGCAAATGTTTCTAAGTGCTCCAGGTAATAGAAGGCTGGGGAGAGCCACGATCGCCCACGTCCTGAAGGGAGATGGCACATAGGAGAAGAATCTCGATAACAACATACATACCAAGACCTTTCATAAATTTACCAACACACTCAAGTGTGATGTTATGCGACAACAGGGTGGAGGCACACATCAGGTGTCTGGTGGGGGAGGTGAAAATTGATGTTTTAGTCACAATCATTCTTTTCGTTCATCCATGGTGTACAGTGAATGACACAAAATGTTGAGTCACAGGAGTCTTCATCGGTCGGGCGAGTGGGGTTGTCATGGCAACTGCCAGGGCCCAACTTATTGATTCATATTAACCCTCTCTCCTTCCCCAACAAAGAATGTGTGAAGACTGGAGCTAAATAGAGAGAAAGAAGAAAAAGTACTAGTGACGGGCCAAGCAACTGACAACTTGGTTAAAAATGCGTCAGCCTCATCTTATTTTAAAGTCGTTTGTTCATTATCTAGAGGCGGGATAGAGTGTGAGACACGGACTCTAAGGATCCGGATACCTGTAGCTATCTGCGCATTTTCAGCTAGACCTGGACGTAAAAAAGAAGAGGTGTGGCAGAAAGAGCATGTGACAGAGAGTAAGAAGTAGAAATTAAACTCAGGGTAGAAAATGTGATACCGATGTGTGAATGTATATTGGAATAGAGAAAGATGCTTTCCAAAAGCTAAGCAAGATAATAATAAAATTTTGTTGGAAACAAAGAAAAGAATCATCAACTGTTATGTAATATCAATTCTTGTATTACAGTAAATGCTGGATAATGTTTTCACAGATGAAGATAAAACTGGAGACAACGGAAAAGCAACTGACAACATGGTTAAAAATGCATCAGCCTCATCTTATTTTAAAGTCATTTGTTGATTATCTAGAGGCGGGATAGAGCATGAGACATGGACTCTAAGGACCTGGATACCTGTAGTTATCTGCGCATTTTCAGCTAGAGCTGAAAGGTTGTAAAAAGAAGAGGTGTGGCGAGAAGAGCACGTGAAAGAGAGTGAGAAGTAGAAATTAAACTCTGAAAGAGAAAGTGAGGATGATAGGTTATACTGTCAGAGGTGAAGGAAGAAGAAAAAAAAAACAAAAGGGTGATACAGAGAGCTGTGAAAGAGAAAAAGCAAGTGTTTTGAAAAGGGTGGCAGGTAGAGTTAATAAATGATATTAATAGAGAGAAAAAAAAGGGGAAATAGAGAGGGTGGTGTATCAAAAAAACAAAAGAAAGACAGGGAAAAAAGATAAAGAAAGGAAATAAGGGAGGAAGTGTTAGTGAGAAGGTTAAAAAAAAGAAAATAGGATATAAACATGAGATAGGGGTGCTAGAAAAAGAAGAGGAATAGACAGAGAAAGAAAGAGAAAGGGGAAGAAAGTTATAGAAAAAGATAAGGGGGGATGAGAAAGTGTTAGCAAGAGAGAGAGAGAGAAAAAGAAAAGATTTACAATGAGAAGAGAAAAAAAGAGAAAGAGACACACATAGAGGAAGAATGATAAGAAGAGAAATGTGAATGAGCCAAAGAAAAAAAATGATAGGAAAGAATGAGAGATGGAGAGAAAAAAAAAGATAGAATGATTAAGAAAGAAAATAAGAAGAAGAAAGGAAAAAGGTGGAGAAAAAGGAAAGGTAGAGAGAGAATGAAAGAGATAAAAAAGAAGAAACAGAAGAGAGAAAATTACTGATATAAAGATAAAAAGAAACTGATAGAAAGATAGAGAGACAGAAAGAAAGTGAGAGGTTGATAAAATGAGAGAGATAATGATAGAAAAGAAAGAAGAATATGAAAAGAAAGATGAAAAAGTTGTAAAGAAGAGAGATGAAAAAAATGAAGGGAAGAAGAGAAACACACAAAGAGAGAAAAAAAAGGAAGGGAAAAAGTAATGAGAGAAAGGGGAAGGGAGGGAGATGAAAGATGAATGGAAAAAGAAAGTAGCATAAAATACAAAAGAGAAAGGAAGAAAAAAAAAGGAAGAGAAAAAGTAATGAGATAAAGAGGAAGGGAGGGAGATGAAAGATGAGTTGGAAAAAGAAAGTTGCATACAGATACAAAGAGAGAGAGGAAAAAAGGAAGAGAGAGAAAAAAGGAAGAAAGAGAAAAAGTAATGAGAGGAAGGGAGGGAGATGAAAGATGAATGGAAAAAGAAAGTTGCATACAGATACAAAGAGAGAGAGGAAAAAAGGAAGAGAAAAAGTAATGAGAGAAAGGGGAAGGGAGGGAGATGAAAGATGAATGGAAAAAGAAAGTTGCATACAGATACAAAGAAAGAGAGGAAAAAAGGAAGAGAGAGAAAAAAGGAAGAAAGAGTAACAGAAATGAGAGAAAGAAGAGAGAGGAAACGAAAGGAGAGATGAAAGGGATTAATAGTAGAGAGAAAGACAAAGAGAAAAGGGGAGAGAAAGGAAAAGGAAAGAAAATAAATGAAGGAAAAGGAGTGAAAGAGGAAGAGAAAGAAAAAGAAGATGAAAGAAAGGGAAGAGGAAAGAAAAGAAAAAGGTTAATAGGAAGAGAAAAGAAGGAAAGAAAGAAAAAGAAAAGAGGAAAGAAATGAATGAAGAATTGGAAAGAAACGAATAGAAAAACACAAAGCTACAAAAAGAGAGATGAAAGAAAGAGAGTGATGAAAGGGATGAATGGAAAAAAAAAGGAAGAACCAGACAGAAAGTCACAAAGAGAGAAAGAGAGTGAAAAAAAAGAGGAAACAGAGTGAAATAAAAGAAGAAGAAAAGTAAAGAAAAGAAAAGACAGATGAAAGAGCTAAATGGAAAAAAAAAGAAAGAAGCAGACAGAAAGACAAAGAGAAGGAGAGTGAAAGAAGAAAGAGGAGGGAAAGAAAAAAAAGAAGAAAAGCAAGGAAAAGAAAGGATAAATGAAAGCGATGAATGGAAAAAAGAGAAAGAAAGACAGAGAGAGAGAGAGAGGGGGGGGAGAGAAAGAAAGAAAAAAGAAGAAAAGATAGATGAAAGAGATTAATGGAAGAAAAGAGAAAGCAGCAGACAGAAAAGCACAGAGAGAAAAAAAGAGGAAATCGAGAGAAAGAAAAGACGAAAAGAAAGGAGTGATGAAAGAGATGAATGGAAAAAAAAGAAAAAAACAGAAAGACAGAGAGAGAAAGAGTGAGTGAAAACAAGGAAAGAGATGGAAAGAAAAAAGAAGAAAAGCAAAAAAAGAAAGGATTGACAAAAGAGATGAATGGAAGAAAAGACAGAGAGAGAGAGAAAGATTAAAAGAAAGACATGGATATTATGAAGGGATATTTCTACAGAAATAGTCGTACCTCCAATTCAATTCTTTTAAAACAAGCATGTACACCAAAGTCATAGAAGACATAGCAGTAACTCAGTACATTGAACAGTAGCAATGATTTGGTCATATTCACCAATCATCCATTTTAGACTCTCACCAAAATAATTTATTATTCTTACTATTATTAGTATTATTATCATAAATCTCTCTGCATTAATATTATTCGCTAGGTGTCACTAAAGAATACTAGTACTTTTCGCATTATTCTTATGACGGTAAATAGCATTTTCAACATTTTTATTTGTTCAAGCTTGAATGTGACTAGTACTCTGACAATTATAAGGATTACCTTTAGTCTCTTGTTACATAGTAGTTAAGTAAGATCTTTTAAAATGTTTTCTATTTTTCTCCTTGAAGTACCCAAATATATGACCTACCCTGGCTTTTTCTTTTGTTCCCACATCACCGAGAATTAGGTTCTCTTAGACGGGATGTGCATTATGGCGTCATGGAAATCAGAGAACCAAGTTCAAATCTCATTCAAGTCCACAGGAGAAAGAAAATGTTAACCTACTGGGTGGGGGAATCTTCTGCCTAGTCAGTCATGTATCAAAAGACACATGATCACCTAAGTATGTATCACGTATGGCACTTAACTGGACTGACTCGACTGGATTGATCAAAGTGACATTTTTTTTTTTAATATCGAGATAAAGAAAATTTGTATGTAAAAATCCTAAATAACCGTAAAAAAAACAAGAATTTATGGTTTTGTTTTTCATCTGATACAAGATTTTTCTTTTAATGTACTGTTATGCCTTCAGGACATAAACAACCATGGCTCTCCACAACTTCCTATTCTTTGTAGATTTAAATGATGTTTGTCCCACTACTATCCATCTCAGTCCTTTTTTTTCTGCCGCTCATTTATGTAAGCTCATTAAGTATTTTATTGGCTGTTATCCTTTGTCTTTCTTGCTTTCAATGTCTTGTGAGTATCAAATTCTCCAAGCCCTCCTTTCCTATTATATGTCCAAGAAATTTTAATTCTTTCTGATCCTAAGTATGAGCGTCCTTTTTGTTTTCATTTTCCTTGTTTCTCCCATTTTCCATCCATGATATTCTCAGCATCCTTCTGTAGAACGACATTTCTATTTCCTCAAGTTTTCTCTTAACCTATGATATTCACTGCCATATAGGAGGATTGATATTACATTGAAGTTCAGTACTCTTTTTATTTTTTCTAATGAACTTTTCCTGTTTCTTATTACTTTGCTTAACTTCTGGAAGGCAACTTTTGCTGTTCTGATGTGCCTTTGGATTAAGGCACCACGTTTTCTGTCCTCTATTAAAACTCTTCCCAGACATTTAAATTCTTGTACTTGCTCGATTTTGGTATTTCCAATTCATGGCTTTACAAAGAGAAGAGAAAAAAAGAGAGACACACATAGAGGAAGAATGATAAGAAGAGAAATGTGAATGAGCCAACGAAAGAAAGAAAATGATAGAAAAGAAAGAGAAATGGAGAGAAAAAGAAAGATAGAATGATTAAGAAAGAAAATAAGAAGAAGAAAGGAAAGGTAGAGAGAGAATGAAAGAGATAAAAAACGAAGAAACAGAAGAGAGAGAAAATTACTGATATTATAGAGATGAAGAGAAACTGATAGAGAGAAGGAAGAACAGAAAGTGAGAGATTGATAAAATGAGAGAGAAAATTACTGATATTATAGAGATGAAGAGAAACTGATAGAGAGAAGGAAGAACAGAAAGTGAGAGATTGATAAAATGAGAGAGAAAATGATAGAAAAGAAAGATGAAAAAGATTCTGTCTTCTTAGAATTGATGCTTAGTCCTTTCTTCTTGCTTTCTTTTCCTACCTTCTCGAGCAGTTCCTGCAGTTTCCTTGCTATCCCATTCTTCCTTTGGATTTCAGTTCTTTCACATTCCCTGTCTTCTGATAAGATACTTCCAAGATATTTAAATTTTGTTCTTGCTGGATTGTTTACCGCCTGGAGAAGACTATGGCTCATAGAAGCAAAATATATTTGGCAACTAAATTTTCTTTACTACTACCAACATAAACTCTTAAAAAGGAACAATCCAAGACTGAATAGATCTTCTCTTGTCATAACCACTTTTTTTTTCTTTTGACAAATGTTCAACCAATACAAAACTCTGAGAGCCACTCAAGGTAGAAGATTACTGACTGAGGTCATTGTATAAACATAAGATGAGGAAATAAGTGTAGATAATGAGGATATGTAGGATAAATAACATTTAGCGGCAATACATGATATTAGAATACCATAACTGTATTAGTATACTATTAGTGTACCTATGCTGTCAAAGTGACAGCAAGAAGGAATGTATTATAAGTAATATGTATTATATTGTAAGTAATTTTCATTTAATCCAAGTACAATTTTGTAATTTAAAATAGTTTGTTGTTAATATTAATAATTAAACAGTGTATGATTGATAAACATCTAAGGAAAGACATCCATATTATATCCTCATAAATGTTACATATTTACGACCAAAATTATGTTTACTGCAAAAGTTTCCAAGGCACAGTATTTTTTTGTATAAACTTTTGAAGGTCTGAGTAATCCATGACAGTCCACTGATTCAATATGTAATTTCAGAGTCTGCTTATTTCTCATCCTACTAAGCTCAACGTATCATCAGATATTTTCTTTAATTTATTTTTTGGGGTTCCCCACCTCCTTTTTATTTTTAATTATCATTTTTAAAGTTTAAAATGAATTTATAAAAATGAACAAAGTATCCTTGAAGATATATGTGGGTTATTATATATACGGTCATCGTTATTTTGCACACTGCCTCTCAATTGTTATACACAAAAAACGAAAATATATATATATACTGTACTCGTTTCGAAAAACCTTTGAATTTTTGATTTGCCAATAATCAAATCAATCTCGAGGGTAAAAAAGGTTTTAAAAAAAGAAAGAGCTAGAAACATGAAAGTCTGTCGAAAAAAATCGCACAGATACAGGTTCAAAGCCCAAAGAAAAAACGCCCGACACAAGTAAAAAACTAACTAAAAAGAGCTCAATACAACCGTAGAGCAGACCTTTCGAGACATGTATAGTTACCTATATTTATAAAGCTCTAGGTTACTCTATTGAGCAGTTTTAAATCAACTAATATGGTGACAATGACTTTATATATAAATATATATATATATATGGCATGTAGGAGGAACGGTGGAGTAGTGAATAGTGGCTTGGATTGAAGAATCCATTACATTCACTTAAATACTAATACCCTTGGGAAAGGTATTAATCCTCTTCTTCTCTCTCCAGCTATGGGTAAATAGCAGGACAGACTGGGTTCTATAGCCTTGGATGGCAACTGGTCTAAGAGAAAGACAACTCTGAATTCAAAACCTGCAGAGGGTCGTTTGGGGACCTTGTGGCAGGTAGTGCACCAGGTCTCTGTATTCAGCCCTTCAAAAAGTGTGGTTGGTTCTGCACAAAGCCTTCACCGCTATAATCAAATTATATGTGCTAGTGTCTGGCAGTCGGTTCCTAGGAACTGAGCTGTTTGACCCTCATATGTCAAATACGACAGGAGAGTCTACCATAGATGGTGTATTATATATATAAATAACTGTCGTTATATTTTATGCACTAAATGTAACAACTATTTTGGGAGAGAGGCATTACAATATGTCATTATAAATAACAATTGACCCAAGGCTTGAAGATGTAGTCATCAGGGAAGCAAAGTTTTTTCCACAAGATAGCAGTGGAAATTCCTTCTTACCAAGGAATACAAAGGCACTGAGAATTATTCAATTCTATATAAGTGGAATGGCAGGTCCATAAAGGTCTGAACTGGGTGAACTAAGGAATGTAGTTTATTTGAACATTTGCCATGGAAATAGTGATATAAATGTGATAGGCTTACAATGCTTCGTCTGTTGAGAGAGAGGTAGTAGGGTTGATTGGTTGTTTTATGGCATATCAAAACCTCAGTGGGTCATTTAATGTCAACAAAATTTTTTAAATAGATTCATAGCGATAGTTTGGTAAAAAAAAGTGTGTATGTATATATATATATTTGAACTATTTTTCAATTACTCATATTTTTGAGTACAATCCAACTTCTTTTAGGAAATTTACAATCTTGGATGGTTTTATTTTTGTAAAAAGTTTTTTTTTTTTAAATTACTCATTTGGTAATATTTTGTTCGCACTAGATCAAAATCTACAAACTCTAACCGTATGTTTCACTGTATTTTAATTATTATTGATAATAATTTTTCCTTCAAAAATTATTGCTGGTAATAATTTTTTTATTACAAAATATTTCTGGTATTAAAAACTATTTTCACACAAGTTTAGGTGTTAACTATTTGCCCATAGCTGGGACCCTAACAGATGCTACCACCACCGGTCAGGGTGGACCTGGGAACACCAGCAATTAAGAGGTGGTTCCATGCTCCTCAAAGCTTCCTGATCAGAGGTCTTGCTGTTGGAAGTGGTTTATCGTCTTACCCAGGACATGGAAGTAGTTTATCATCATACCCAAGACAGGGAAGTAGGGTTGAAAATAATTCCTTGTCTATAAATTTGATTGGTTAATTGTCAGCAATGACCATATTCAG
>CAHIKZ030001838.1:205000-227500 GCA_903632075.3 Acanthosepion pharaonis
ATATAAGGTATATATATATATATATATATATATATATATATATACATGAAAAAAAAAAAACAATATAATGTTTATTTGTTTTATATATATATATATATTTAAGTTTCGTATATATATTTATGTGTGTATGTATATATATATATATATATATATATATATATAAAAGTAATTTATATATATATATATATATATATATATATATATATATATATATATAAATAATATATATGCTATTGAGTTATCATAGGCGAGGGACATATAGTGTTTATTCATATATTTATCGCGTGCATGTTTAAATTTACACTGAAAATCGCGTTACGACTCATCTCATTTGGATTTTAGCTCTGTCTTAAGTCGAGAACCCCCGTGATTAATTCCTGGGATTACCTACCTGTTGAAAGCCGGATATATATATATATATATATATATATATATATATATATATATATATATATATATATATATATATGCAAACAATTTTTTATATATATTATTTAATAATATAAATGTGGTACTTATTGGAAAGTGCTCAATATCAGTGATAGAGCTAACATATTTAGTTGGATTGATGTGAGTTTGTGACCCTGGGTTTCACGCTATTTGCGATCATCAGACTGATTAATTTTTAAATTTTGTATTTATATATGGTTGCATATATCGGTGTTTTTATGCTAGTGGGAGGAAAAATTGTCATTGGAACGCCACTCATATGTACACAAACATACATACATGCACGTTCACTCATTGATGTATGCACACATAAACACACGCATGCTCACTCATTGAAGCTCACACAGTCGTAAACATAAATGAAAAGTGTGGCACTGGGCATATATGCGCATCCTTGTGTCATGTACATACATACACGATTGGTCGCTGTATTCAATGTTACATTGTGTAGTGAACATATTTTGTCTGTTGCAATGTTAAAATATATATATATATGTGGATGGGAATCCAACAAAATCATAGGATAAAGAACAAGCAGGAAACAGATCTTAATCTAACATGATAACAGATAATATTTAAATATGTCACAAATATATAAATATGTTTGCCACACATATTTAAATATTATCTGTTAATCTTCATTTAAATAAAGTTTATCTAAAATATATTTTAGCCACAAAACATTTTTAACCTGTGTCTCTTTGTTATTTTTATCATTTATATATCATTTCTATCTTGATCCTGATGAGGCTTTAATAAACCAAACATTTTAGTCGGTTTGAAATCTATTTCCTACTTGTTTGTTATCCTAAATATATCTAGGGTGCTCAAAAAAATTAATAATCATTTTGCAGGCCTTAATTTTGGGAAATTCCTGTTGAAATGACCACATATTTTCACAGAATATATATAAACACATCAAGATTTTATATTTAATGTTTTATTTTTGTTCTGTATTCAGGTTGAGCCATGCCGTTCACTCCCAAAGAGAAGTCATTTTGCGTCTTGGAATCTGCTTGCATACAGTCACCCAAGACAGTGCAGTGTGCTTTCAATAACAAATTTAGAAAAACATCACCAACTGGCAAACAAATTTGGATTTGGTACCAAAAATTATAAGAGGAAGGCTGCTTATGCACGGCTAAAGGATCTGGTAGACCATCAACATCAGTGTGTTTTAAACACATTTCTAACTACCAACGAAACGTTGTTGCAGAGATAACAGGTGGAGCAAATATTGAACACTTATGAAATTGGTCCCATAATAAATTTATGATAATCAGTGGCGTAAACTGTTCAATTATTTACTTTTAAAATGATGTCAAATTTTTTTTGGACATATTTGTGCATTTTAATATATATATATATATATATATATATATATATATATATATATATATATATATAAAAAAAAAGAAACATCTTCCTAAGATATATAAAGTGTGTTCTTATAGGTATTTTTAGTTTTTACAAAATAGTGCTCGATGAAAATTTCCAGAGCATTAATATTATAAATTAATTGATTTAAAATATGTTTTTTCCGTCACCCAGTTCTAACCATGTTTCAAAAACATGTTTCTAAAAACATATTAGATAGTCCTTGAGCTCTCAATAAATCAATTAATTTAAGTATATTTTATTATATATATATATATATATATATATATATATATATACACACACACACAATCACTGGCCACTTGTATCCAAGGATGACATTATTATGATTTCTATTATTTCAGTTGAGCACTGTTGAGAGATAGGGTAATTCTAACCAATGCCATCTCTGCTACCGACAATGCTCTTCATTGAAAATGAATTGTCACTATTTCTTTTCTGGCATTTGTTTCAATTGTTTAAAAAATAATATGCTAGGATTTGTGTTCTGCAGATATTTGATAGCTTCAGCGGTAGAAACTCTGTTTGATGTATAAATATATATATATATATATATATATATATATATAAAAATGTTAAGTATGCTACATCTACGATCGATTTAAAGTGCTTAATATCAGAGATAGGGTAGGAAGTATGTAAATATAAAAGTCGACACTGTGGTGAACACTAAGTGTCAACAGTCTGTTTCATATTTGAACACAATCTTCGGGCCAAGTTTTTATTGTTGGCTTGACTATTTATGTACGCTGGTCAATGGTGCATTGTGGGTAGCAAGGTTTACTGTGTTATCATAATCATACATCAAAATGTTGATAGCATCTCCTTCTTGAGAACGAAAAAAAATAACAATAACGTTGAGTGATTAATTCATAAGAGAAATTCTATAAATGTGATGCAGCCAAATTATAGTCACAAGGAGAAAAAAAGAATGAAATAGTAATCACATTTGTATTCTAGGGTTATTTGAAAATTTCTGCTCTAAAGGGAGAATAAAAATGATTAGAAATATGGTTTTACAAACAAAGGATGCTGGAAAAAATCATGAACAGAACATGAGATTAATGACAAAGTTTTAAATTATTATGTTTTGCATTTATTCATATAGTTTCAATAGTATACGCTTTATGTTTCTCTAACTCTTCAATTGTTGAATGTATAACTAATTCTAATTTCTATTTTCCCATCTTTACACTATATTAATTTTATCTTATAAATTGTCCCCTGTTCTGCCACCCATGAAATAAAAATAATTGTTTGTACGGAAAATAAGGATCTATGTACATTGAATCATCTTTAAATTAAGTGATAGCAGAAGAATTATTGTTGAACTTTTAAAAAGGTAAGCTTAAACATTAAACATACTTAAATGCAGTTACCAATTTTTTTAGTTGGTTTGTAGTTTATTGATAACTATTGTATCTACTCCTCCCTAGCTATTGTGATGATGGCCAAACCAAGTCCTCCACAAGAACTAGCTTAAATGCTGCCCAACAGGGTGGCTTTTAAGCTAATTTAAAATAAAATATGCACTGCAATTTGGGATACAGTTACTCTACTTGAACCTTGAAAGCAATGATAATGGCTAGTATAATGTATTAAACCTCGCATAATCTGGCAACCCTAAATCTAAGCCCAATGAAAATCATTCCCTAATTGAATGTAATGAAACTATGAATCATTGAAATCAAACCAGTGGGAGCAGAGAAGTTGCTTGGACACATGCACAAATACGTACACATACACTGTACTTTATATATAAGATTCTGTGACTTCCATTAGTCCATCTGACCGTTAAACCCTCTAAAATAACCATACATCTCCAATTGAAACCAAATTTTGGAGAGATATGCAAACAGGTAAGAGGGTACATGTCTTACTCTGGTGCGTATCATAGTACAATAAACTTTCATTAACTTGTTTAGAAAAATTAAATTTTATTATTTAACATACAAAATACTCACACTATTTTAAAAACAATTTAATGATTAAAATAACAAATACTTATTTAATAAAAGTGCAATATATAATCTTTTCTTTAAGTTTTTATATATACAAGAATTTAGTTTCCAGTTCACCCGGCATTTGCAAGAACTATAAGCAAATCACAAGGCCAAATGCTTAAAAAGTTGGAATTTAGCTCCAGAAAGAAATATTTATGCATGTTGCATGCTCAAGAGTAAAAAATCATGAGGATTTATTCTTTATTATTAAAAAGGAACAAGGAAAAAAAGAAACTTTCTGAAAAAATATTATCATGAAGTTCTATAAAATTAAAGAAATTGTTAAACTGCTAAGTAAGGTTTCTATCAAAGTATTTTTCCAAAGTCAGCTTATTCAAATTTCTAAATTTCAAAGTACAATTTTTCCAAAAAAAGTCAGCTTATTCAAATTTATAAATACCATGAGGACTTCAACATATGTTATGCATTGCAAAGTTTGTTTATAAATTTTCTATCTATAATGTTCAAGTCTAATTTATAATTAAACAAAATCTTTTATCATTAGGCAATTGACTTACTGATCTATCTATCGCAGTCTGTTTATAAGTATCTATCTATCGCAGTCTGTTTATAAGTATCTATCTACTGCAGACTGTATCTGTTTATCTCTCACTATGACATCTATCTATGAAGGTAAGTCATAAATTATCCACACTTTCATCATAACATATCTGCAGGTTTATCACACTGCCTTCAGCTCTGCTAGCAAAGCGGCCATGTTTACACTGTAACAGCAGCAAGGAAATTAGCGTGATCAAGCTCAAACTTCAATCATGTGACCACAATTGAACCAACTATAAATATGCATGAAGAGAAGGCAGTGTGACAAACCTAACGATATGTTATAGATATGGAGAAAGTGTGGATAATTTTTAACTCACTCTCGTACCTATCATTATTAATATTACTTCTGTTTTTCATAGCCATCTATGTTAGGCTGTTCATATCTCTCAATCAGAGTGTTCATATCTCCCTCACTCTACCAGCCTATATATATATCTATCTCAATCTATTCATATCTATCTTAGTATATTCATATCTAGCTATTTCAATTTGTCTATATCTTAGTTTATCTCTATCCTAATTTATGCATATCTGTCTTAGTCATTTCATATCTATGTTCATATCTATCTTAGACTGTTCATATCAATCTATTTATTTTAGTCTGTTTATATCTATCTTAGTCTGTTCATATCTATTTGTCTACTTCTGTCTATCAGTATTACAGCTATCTATCATTATTAACTGTTTCATCTCTATCTATGTTTATATCCATCTCAGTTCATTATCTCTATCTATCTATCTATCTCAGTCTGTTCATTATCTATCTATCTCTCAGTCTGTTCATTATCTATCTATCTATCTATCTATCTCTCAGTCTGTTCATTATCTATCTATCTATCTATCTCAGTCTGTTCATTATCTATCTATCTATCTCAGTCTGTTCATTATCTATCTATCTATCTTTCTCAGTCTGTTAATATCTAATCAAAATAAGAGGGAGATAGAGAGTACTTTGAAAGACTCTTACCCATTAATCTAACAAAGAGCAAACTTGTATTCCCAAAATGAGAATTCACATCAGTGCCCTATTATCATCAAGTACAAGACTGAAAAAAAATTGTGGAAGAGCTCTTCACCTCTGAACTTGAAATCACTTCAAGATTAATCCTCTGCCTCAGAACAAGCGTTGTAAAACTAGCGATTGAACTATACCCACAAGTCTTTTTAGAAAAGTGTTATTGTCAAAGGAATAGTTCTGTTGTGAGTAATTAAATCATGTGCAAAAATGTTTATGTGTGGCCATTTATATCTGAAAAATCTATTCAGAACTGTGAGAATCCAACAAATGCCCCACACACACACACACATATATATATATGTGTGTGTGTGTGAAGGTGAATTAGTAAGTTCATAGTCTAACATAGTTATTAGTTGAAATTTGATGTGAAAATGTTATATTCCATGTGATTAATATTCATCACTGAATCAAGTGCACTGACATGTAATAAAAATAACGTCGAAAAATTATTAATTGTTGTGGAATATAAGTGCTTTTTCATTATTAGGCTGCAGATTTATTATTGAAACTGTATAATATAAATGCATTCTTAAAGTCTTTAATATAGAAATGACCCAAAAAAAAAAAATTTACAATAGAAATGCATTGAAAATACTGGGACAAAAAGACTGCCATTGGTCTGGAATTAACAGAAATGTTACTGCCAAAATAGGGTGTTAAAAATCTTTTCATGTTATTAGGTTGGCCAGAAAGTCCTGACTCACTTAGGAAGCGGAAAGAAAACAACAAATCTTGATCGCTGTCGGGTGAAATTTCCAAGGAGTACTGCATTTTGAGCTTGTTCCACATGGTTGCAACGTCGACACTAAACTCTATTGCCAGCAGCTAGACCATTTGTATAACAAACTAAAGGAGGATTATCCTGCTTTGGTCAATTGAAGTTGGGCTTTGTTTTAGCAAGACAATACAAGGCCACATACTGCCAGGTTGACTAAGAAGTTGAAAAAGATGGACGATGTTCAGATTCTTCCACATGTATCATTCAGTCACAATGCAAGCTCTAAGTGACTATGGCTTATTCCACTCAATGGCACACTTCCTCTGCAACCAGCAATTCAACACTTTTGATGAAGTGAAGAAAGCTTGTTTACAGTTTTTTAATTCAATGCCAGCAGACTGGTCTCTGGGACAGATTTGAATGCTGGCTGATCTCTAGCAGAAGATCGTTGAGAATAATGGACATTATTTTGAAGAATAAATGTTGGATTTGCTTCATAAAATTTTGTTGTTTTCTTTCTGCTTCCTCAGTGAATCAGGACTTTCCGGCCAACCTAATATTTTAATTGTTCTATGTTGTCTCACGTTGTCTTATATCAACTCCACAGCCTGACACATCAGGTAAAACTTAATCAGAAATTTCCAGTGAGTTGTTTATACTATTTGGTGGTCAGTTGCTGGAGTGTTTTTTTACAAATGTGATTACTGTTTAATTTTTTTTTTTCCAGGTTCAAATGAGTAAAATATTTTATGCACTGAGGAAAGCTGGACAATTTCCTCATGAAGAAGAGATTTGAAACAGCTTGGTCAGTATGTGTGACAACTGGTGAAAACTATGTTCTGTAAGCTTGGATGTGCAGGTGGTGTAATAGATAATGGCTCTGAATGAGTAATCAGAGCCGAGTTCGAATTCCATATCGACTTTTGTGCAAATACTTGGGAAAAGTATAAAACCACCTCTTCTCCTCTTAGCTATGAGTTAAATAGTAAGACTTGTATTCAGAAAATCATTATTATTTCCAAAATATTCTTACAATCTAAAAATATGTATTGGCTTTAAATAACCTCAAAAAAAGATTGATAAGTCGTAAAAAACAAATCAATACAAAAAAAAGACGTGAAATGACAAAGATGCGGTTCTATTGTCAAGGAAGTCTGAAGGAAAATAGGAACTACAAGTAAATGTATACTTACAATCAGAAAGAGACAAATGAAATTTTGTGAACACAACAAGAAAAGAAGACCCAGAGAATCTAGCACTTACAAGACAGAGAAGCAAGAGAAAACAGTAACTTAATGAGTTTGTGCGAATAGAAAGAAGATGGACAAAGATGGGTAACAATTTCCTTATGAGCAACAAAAGCTGTGGAGAGCTATGATCACTTACAGCTTGAAAGGGATTGTCACATAAAAGAAGTCTGAAGCAGTCTTGATCTATGTAAATCTTTATATCTTAAACTACACATGTGGGGACCCCAATGAGAATTGAACTGTAACAGATTGACAAGGCAAGTTTGCTACACACTACTTAGACCTATTCCCTCAATTAGTTGTCTGCATATTTAAAATTGACATAAGCAGTATAATCTAAGTAAATAGTATATATATATATATATATATATATATATATATATATATATATACAAGAAACATCTGGAATTTATTGACTGAACAGATAGTGTTACTTTAAGTTGAAATTTATAAAAACCTTTTATTAAACTGTTTTTCAGGAAATTACATGTCTCAAGTTGAAGGTTATTGCTCTTTCTGAAATTAATAACCATCTCCTCCCAAACATTTTGTTTTTGGCAGTGTGGAAAAAAATAAATCGACCAGAGATGAAAGCTCATTAGACCAAATCCAGATCCAGAGCCTTCTCACCCAGTTCTAGAAACATTCGCCATAAACATTTTTGCTGTAGAAAAACTTGCCTCAGGAATTTTCACCATAGAAAACTTTGCCAGATAGAATTTTTGCCGTAAAACAATTTCATTGCATTTTTTGTTAATATACAAAGTAACTTGTTATCAAATCTATCTGTCAACCAACAACGGCATAGAAGGTTTCCCCAATGCAGTACAGATCTGCATGACTAACACGCACCCAAATTTGTGGAAACTAATTGCGTATTCGAAAAAGGAAGAGACATTAGCAAAAAAGAAAAAGTGTGATTTAGATTGAAGAGATACAATACAAATGAAGAAAATATATATTGATATCAAGGCAAGACTTCAGCAGAAAATGCTTCATTACAGTCCAATACAAAAAAAACACATTATTTACGAAGCATTGTTTGGAATTTGCACCCATTTTAAATTATTATTTCTTTGTTAATTTGATATATTTTTAGACTTTTATTTTTTAAATAAATGTTTAGTTTTTAATTTCTTTTTTGATGTTTGACCCTGTAAAAAAGACATCTATATATCCTTGATAACAAGGTATTTCGCATATTAAATTGAACATTACTCCAAAAGAGACGTTCAAGATAAGGATATCGAAAAAAAAAATGCTGCAAAATTGTATTACGGCAAAAATCCTATATGGCGAAGTTTCCTACAGCGAAAATTCCCGAGGCAAGTTTTCCTACAGCAACAATGTTTATGGCGAACGATCCAGATCCGTTCTGACCCCATGGAGTAACCCCTCCCTGATTGACCATGTCTTCAGAGTTTTTTTTTTTGTTTTTTTTTTTACAGTAAGGTTTAACCTGTACAAAACCTGGGTAGAGGGTTATGTTAAAGGATAGTTTACATGGATAGGAGGGGAAGATAACAGTTAACTCTAGACTTGAACAGGTTAAGAATGTAGTGATCAGGGAAACATCCTCTTGGGAGTCTGTTCCACAGGGTAGTGGTTCATGGGAAAAACTGTTTAGCCATACTCACTACACTTGGCCAATTGCAGGTTGATGCGGCTATTTAACCCATAGTTGGAGGATTTGAATTCAGAGTTGTCCTTCTCCTAGACCGGTTGCCACACAAGACTATAGGACCCAGTCTGTTCTGCTATTTACCCATATCTTGGTGGGGTGAGAATATATATTCATATCTTTCTCAAGGGTATTTGCACATAAGTGACTGTAACAAACTCCCCTGAAATTCAAACTTGGCTCTCTGATTCCGCAATCGGAGCCGAAAAAATAACAGATCAATTATATTATTATTTTCTCTTCCAATTGCTATCCACTTTTGCTGTTGCTCGAAGTGTTCAAGTTTGTTAGTTTGTTTAGTGGCATATCAACTCCTTATGGGTCATTTAATGCCAAAATTTAATTTTCTTGTGAGCTTTGAAGTAATAAAAAAATATATGTTATTCTGCTTTCACAATTGAATACATGGTAGATGATACTCAGCTTTTGTACACATGCATGCTTGTAAGCAAATATATGGATATAGATCCGACAGTATAAAGAAAAATATACGGAAAAAACAAACAAAAATCCTAATATGCAATTATGCTGTTTTAATGTTAATATAATGTCAACGTCGGACGTTTCGATCTAGTAGACCTTCTTCAGGACATATCATAAAACATAACTAACATTAGACTATATTTAATTCAACATGAAAAGACGATGGACATAAGAGTAAGACTAATCAAAACATGCATGTTTGTGTGGACATAATTACTAGAGGCAGGGATATGTGGGTTTTATGTGGCTGCCTCGTTAATGTTATATTTTGGAATACAGTTTGATTTCTTTAAGAAATTGTAGGATATTATGTCATGAAAGAATTCTTTCATGTTGGCTAATATGTATTGTTGGTAATTTACTATAAATAGGTATTGTTGGTAATTTTTTTTTATATAAAAATGTATTGCTGGTATTCTTACTATAAAAATACATTTTTATACTTTCACAGTGTTTTGAGCTTTCACTATTTGTCCATAACTGGGACCCCAACATGGGCTACCACCCAGGGTCAGGGTGGACCCGAGAAACAACAACAATTAAAAGATCCTCAAAACCTCCAATCTCCCGATCAGAGGCCTTGCTGCCAGATGTAGTTTATCATCGTACCCTAAAGTGTTCAAGGAATGTGGTTGCTGTTATTTGGTAGAGATCTTTGTGATTTTATAGCACCAGTTACCATACATAATATTAAAAAAGAGACAGGAACTCTCAAGAGTTTCTTCAAGAATCATTGGGTTAAAAAAATGAAAATTGTTTTAGTAAACCTCAATCATAAGCTTAGTTTTGTATAGGGCAGTGATTCCCAGGTTTTTTTTTCTCTGGGCTGCATTTTCAGAATGAAAATTTGCTCACATCTCACCAAATTTTATGTGATAAAAAGTACATTTAAAAATAGAAAAAGAGAAAGAGGGTTAAAGGGAGATAACTACAGATTCAAAGTCAGAATATTATCATTGATAACTCTCTCCTCCAATTTGCAGAGCCTAATTACTATATTCTTGATGTAATGCAAAAAATATCACAATGATAAAATCAATCAATAATGATTTATAACTATTTATACTGGGACTCATGTATGCAATTACGAGTAATCCATTATAATATTTTAAATTTTGAAATCATATTTATTTTTGGCATATGACTTTTTTGAAACTGTGTCTAAATATTTGATTTCCTTTCTGCCTCACCTGTTATCCAATACTGGCACACCTATGAGGCATGCCATACCATTTAGGTACCACTGGTATACGGAATAGGAAGATTGTTTATAAGATTGATGCAATACAGAGAAAACTTGCTTGTCTTTGAAAAACAACATTTTAAATTCTGGCTTTTATCTTTGGTATTGAAGAGGAATAAAAAATTGTTTCAAGAACAAGGCAAGACTTTATTAATGTACAATATTATATAAACCACAGAAGATCTGAAAAAGTTTCTCATGACTCACAAAATGCAATAATTTTGAGTTTCCCTCTGTCTTTTCTATAAAAAAACTTTCATGGTAACTCTTGAACTCTCCGCTATGGTACCTAGACTTTATGTATTTAAGCGCACTATTAAATTGACGGCAAGATCTCATCATTTTACATTTGAATTAGTTCGATGTAACCGTGAGTTCTATGCTTACAGTTTCTTCCCTCGCACTTCTCATTTGTAGAAATCTTTTCCGGCTTCTTGCTTTCCAGCCAACTTTTATCTTCAAAAGTTTAAATGCAATGTTAATCTTTATCTTCTGTCTTCTTGATTTCTATTCTTTTATTGTTTTTGTTCCTTAATAATATTTTTCCTCTCCAGCAGGATATGAACAGTGTCCTCAAGGCAGAGGGAGCTACTGTTAATCCCGGCATTCTTTAACTGACTAAGCTATGGAGAACTAGTTGGTTCAGGCAAGGCCAAATTTGTACCATTATGAAAAATTTCTCTTGACATGGATCTCCAGAAATTTTTCATATCTGCACAGTTTCGTATCCAAATGGAAACAAAGAGAATTTTCAAATAGATTTTTTATTAATCTGACAGATTTTTATCACTTTAAACACTATTTTTAGTAGATACTTGTATTCAAGTAGATGCTCCAGTTACTTATTAAAAAGTACATTTATTTTCATCAACTGGCTTGAAGGTTTGAGAAATCTTATGAAAGAAAAATTTGAACTCTCCAGCAATGATTGGAAATACCTTTTCATATGAGTTATACAGATAACTAAAAAACTGTGTCTGCTACCCAGACAGCTGATGTTATTCTAGACTGAATCAAGTACACTGATTCCAAATCTGTACTTGAAATTTTCCCAGGCCATAAAGTTTTATTTTAAGATATGAATATAGTATATTTATATTCAAGGTAAATCTTATATTTATAGTATATTAGTAACAACTTGAATTGGTGGCATGAAAGTCTTTCATTGTTAGTTATAAAGACAATTTTGCTTCTCAAACTGAAACCTACACTGACTTAATAAACAATATATGCTAGCCAGCCTAGGAGAAACAGAAGGTAATTTCATGGGAGTTATGCAGGAAAGGTAATGGTTAACCTTAGACTTGAAGAGGTCAAGAGTGAAGTGATTAGGAAAACATTGGGAGTCTGTTCCCCAAAGCAAAAGTTCTTGGGAAGAAGCAGTACAAATCGAACTTACTTTTTACTCATAGAATACTAGGGAATGGTGATGATTCCCTCTTGTGTATGTAGCATGGTGTGCCCCAGCTATAAAAGGTCATGGCTGGTGGGACTAAGGTAAATAACTCATCAGAACACACGCCACAGAAATAGTGATAGAGCAGTGAGAAGCTCACAATGTTTCATCTTTGAGAAAAAGGTTGCAAGTTGGAAATATGGTAGAAATACTCCATGTTTGATCTGATCTTCCTCTTGTAAAGATGGAGTATAGCATTTGACAGATTCTGGAGCAGTACAATGAACCAACCATTTTTCCAGCATCTTTAGCTAGAGATCAGATATATGAGTTCTATTTGGAATCTGGGGGAGAGATCGCGTTCCAATAGACTTTATTCTTTTCCTTTTTTTTAAATCAAGTTCACCCCAAGTAAAGCCACTAAGACACAAGGGATTATTCATTGTGGAAGAATTAGAAAACAGAAACATTACTAAGGAGTGACTACAGAAGAAGAGTAATAGGGAGGACAGTTGATAGCGATTGACATTGCATTTAAATTTTTGAAGACTAACCAATGACTATGTACAGAGCAAGATCAAAAGTCTTGTGGGCCGACAGGAATATTTCCTCACCATTATCAAACATTGGAAAATGTCATGGTTTAGCCATGTCACGTGGCATCACAGCCTCTGCAAGACCATCATGCCAGGAAATGTTGAAGGTGGATGCAAGCGAGGACAGCAACCGAATTGCTATTTAGACAACATCAAAGAGTGGATAGGCATGACAATGCCGGAACTCCTGAAAGTCACTGCCAATAGATCATCCTGGGGGAGGTTGCCTTCTTCTTCTGCTGTTATTTTATCCCTCCCACCCACTAATAAGGAGGGGTGGAAAAAAAGGAGGAGAAGGAGGAGAAAGAGAAAGTGTATACGACACTAATATACTATTAAGACAACATTTATAGAACCCAGAGTAAATAGTAAAAGGAGGTTCTTGAGAATTATTCTGTAGGTAGCAAGGTGAGCAGATCTGCATCCCTACCTCCACAGATTAAAAAATGGATTATTAACAATGCACAGGTGTAACTTAGAGGTTAGATGGAAGTAGGGAACGAAAGATGAAGGAAGAATATTGTTACTATTCTGTTTTGGCTTTATCCTTATGAGGAATGTAAATTGTGAGTGCCAAAAAAAGAACAGTCTTTTTTACTCAATAATGTAAGCTAAACGAGGAGTAAATGATGTGTTAGTTTAACAGTAATTGATGCAAAAAACAAGATCCAGTAGCCAAGTTCAAATTCCAGCTTGGTCAGTTATGTTCATTTTCGCCCACATGCTCTTGGGAAAGTCATCTCTTCTCCCACCAGCTATGGGTTAAATAGCAGGATAGAGCAGATGCCTTAGCCTTTGATTCGCAGACAGCCTCGGAGAAGGTTTGATTGACTGATTCGTTTTCTATGGTTTATCAATCTTTTGCAGACTATTTAAAGCCAAAGAAGATTTTTAGAGTGTAAGAACTTTTTTTTGAGATAATAATGGTTTAGTGACAAGTCTTACTAATTAACCCATATCTGGGGTGAGAAAAGGCAGATTCATACCTTTCCCAAGGGTATTTGTGCATGAGTGAATACAATGAGCCCTACGGAAATTGGAACTCACATCGTCGATTAACATTATACATTACACCACCCACACATCTAAGCTTACAGTGCCTGGTATTAACAAGCAGTTACCAATCTAGGTACTAACCAACAAACTAGTAGCCCAAAACTATCAGATCTTTTCAGTAATATAACACATGTAAGAAGAAGAAAAAAATTTGCAGGAAAATAAAGTCTCGATTCATTTTTCATTTCTCGTCACGTTGAAAACGGACACACAGTTGTCTGAAAATCCCGATTTTTTAAATCTTTTTCATCATGCTTCCATTTGGTCAAAATGCCTACTAATATACAATATTATTAGTTTTTTTTTGTTCTCTTTTTATCTCTCAATTTTCTTTCACCAGCCTCTTTTTATCTATATAAGAAGCATATGTAAACAAACTTTCTGTGTCCTCTTCTCTAGCTAAATTGGTATAGCACATCAGGATATATGATGGTTCCGTGTAGGATAGAGATTCGATTCCTGTCGGAGGACACATATTTTCTATGAAAATTTCTTGGACATTCAGAACAGTCAATGTCTTTAATATTGTTTATTATAAACCCATTTACTTAAATATTTGTTTCTATAAAAAGGACGTATAAACATAAAAATATCTTTATATATATATATATATATATATATATATTACTTAATCGAGTTCACTCCAAGCAAGGAAGTAAAGCCACTGAGACACAAGGGGTTTACTGGGTGTGGAAGAGTTATAAAGAGGAACTAGAGAACTACAAACGAGAAATCAGGACATTGTATTTAAATATTTACAGATTAAAGTTGGCTGGAAAGCATGGAGTTGGAGGTGAGTTTAACAATCAAGAAGTGTGAGAAAAACTTTTTAATCTTTGTATTTATATTTTTATTGATTTATATCTATTTTATTTATTTATATTTATTTTTATCTTTCTATATCTATTTTTTATTTATAGATAAAAACTTAAAAGCGATATAAATAATTTATATCATATAAATTATTTATATCGATTTATCTATAAATAGATAAAAATAGATATTGAAAGATATAAATAGATAAATTATTTATCTATTTATCATAAATAGAAGGATAAAAAAAAATGAAGATAGATAGATAGATAGATAGGAGACTGACATTAAAGTAAAGAGGTATACACACACACATATCGGTCCAAGAAAATGTCTTATTTAATTTCTCTGAACGAAGTAGTATATCAATATGAGGAATAAGGAAAGTCTTCGATTGTCAATGTTTGCGAAAAATGTTGCCAAAGAGATCTGGATGATAGACAAAAGAAGTCAAAAGAAGAAATTAAGAATGAGAGAAAAGAACAGTGACAGTAAAAAAAAGAAAAAAGAAAAGGAAATACAACACAGAGAGGAGTGAGAACAATGAAAAGAGAGAGTAAAAAAAAAGAGATAAAAGAAAAAGAAAGAAAGAAAGAGAGAGAGCAATAAGAAAGAAAAAAATCAAACTAAAAAAGAAAGAAAATTGCAGACAGCGCAGGAGTTTGTAAAAATAAAGAGGCTAGAGAAAAAGATGAAGATAACAGTGTGTGGGGGTGAGTGAGAGGAAGGAATAAGAAAGAAAGAAAGAAAGAAAGAAAGAAAAAACTAAATGAGAGATAGATAGAGTAACAAGAGTGATAAAAGAAAAAGAAGTAAAAAGGAAGATACAGAGAAGGGAAGTAAGTGGTAAGAAATCGGAAAGAGATGAAGAAAAGAAATGTTAAGGAAGTAAAAATGGCCGTAAAAACATAAAAAGCATGCAGGTCAAGAAGAATGGTGTGCACAACTGCTGCCTGGTGAAAATCATATTGCGTTTTAAAGTTATTCAAGAGGCAAAAAACACAAAGATGAACTAGTTTTGGACCCAACGCGAAAAACGAGAGAAAAAAATGGTCAAAAACTGAATGAATGAATGAATGAATGAATGAATGAATGAATGAGGTTCTTGACAGGTTGAGCAATATATTTTTAGGGTTGGATTTTTTTTCTTCTTCTTTCAAGAAATCTTGATCACTGTTTCCAGATATTTTTTTCTTTTTTTTATGTGAAATGCTTGGCCAAAACAGTTTAAAAGAGAGTAATAAGAAGAGAGACCTCCATCCACAACTACAGAACCAGTACCACGCACAAGGACAGTGAATTGAATTTTGGTAAAAAAAAAAAAAAAAAAAAAAACGGCCGACGACAATGTCAACAGTTGTCAAAAATAAAATAAAAAGGTGTTTATTTAACAAAAAGATATTAACCACAAAAATATAATTTAATAGCAAAAATAATAAATAAAAACAGGTTGTAAGAAGTCAGAACATAAAAAAAATGGCAATCAAACATTAAATTTTAATGTTTGATTGCCATTAATTTAATTAATTTAAAATGATTAAAAATAGCAATCCTGTTCGGATCATGGCATTTTTGATTTTTCATTTTACTTTTAATTTTTAAATAGTGACAAGGTCAGATAGAAATGTATTTTTTTCACATATATATTTTAATTGTTATTATTGTTAAGTGACGTGTGTGTGGGGGGGGGAGTTTGTTTTTTTTCTTTCCGATCCCACTATGAGCTAATTAAGACGACCCTCGTTTATTAAGTTCGGATTTTTCTTTTACTTTTAAATGAGTTTTATACACGTACTTTAATTAAAGAATACCTCCGTTTATATTGAGAAAAAAGTCTAATCCTCCTTACCAATTTATTAATTCCCATCCAACCTTGTATTTGGTACCTAAAAAAAAAGGCATTACTTTTTCTTTTTTCTTTTTTTGTTTTAAAAAAAAAAATATGCAGGTAAAAAAAAGAATGAGTGAAGGAATTATTTGACAGGTCTCAGTTTATTTTAAAAATAAAAATCGATTTACCAAAAAAATGAAGTTTAATCTGGAACAAGAAACAAAAATTTCAGAGCCCCAAAGATCGAATCCACAAGAAAAACTGACTTTTTTCCAAGAACACATACATTGTATTTCTTTATGTTTTTAGCTAGATAGATGTTTAAATTAAAACGGATAGATAGATAGATAGATAGATAGATAGATAGATAGATAGATAGATAGATAGATAGATAGATAGATAGATATGTAAAAAAAACGCATGAAACTGGATATGAGATATGGATGAACAGATCGGGATAGATATAGCTGGGACGAATTTTATTTTTTTTTATTTTTATGTAATCTATTTTAATTTTCAATCGGTCCTAATTTAGAATCAAAAATCCAATAAACCTCGAGATGATGACAACAATGAGCAAAAAAAAGTATTCCCAGGGACACTGTGTCTCGCTTAGAGAGACTAATGGGGAGCCTGGGTTTAAAACCAGCAACAATGGATTTACTACTTTCCTTTCATATTTGATTGTATAGTATAACTTACCTACACAGTGAAGACCTACGTTAATTGTTACATGAGTCAACAAATCGCTCCATATTCTATCTTCTTTGTCATTGTTGATCATCGCCATCACACTCATTTTTTTTTTTTTTTATTCATTTAGTAATTAGTTCGTCATCTGTTCGAAAATGACACTTGATCCTTACCTTACTAAACCCAGACATATACTCTCTCCGCTAATTAAATTAATTTTTATGGAGTGTGTAGAGAGGGGATTCTGTAGTTAATTTTTATGTATTTATAAATTTTAGAGCGGGCCTTAAAAATAAAAACAAAAGATTAAATTAGAAATAAAAGAAAACCAGCAATACATTCAGCAGTAAGACAGGACATACCACTTTTCCCTTCTGACAAGAAACAAGACCCGCTTTTTATTATTTTTTTTTAAACAGTATTTACATTTTTTTCCAATAGTAAATAAAAGTAAGTACAATAGAATACTGTTCGCAAGAAAGAAACGATTTATTACCATTACTACTAATGATGATGATGATGAATTATAATTACTGCATCTTCTTATGACAGGACAATGAATGAAAACGTTTGGTTGGTATGTTCCACGAGTCCTTCAGTAAAATAGACAAAGAAGACCAAAATGAAAAGAAGCAGAATTCGACTAATGCATTCAACATTTTTAGACAGTCAAGATCAGGATAATAAAACTAACCAAATAATAAAAACGTTATCCCTCCTCCCCTACTCATCCTCAAACCATCATCTTCTTATTCATCTTCCAGTAGCAACCACATTAATTACGAACTTGAAGATAGATATTCAAACCGTTTTTTTTTTTTTTTTATTTTATCTACATTAAAATATAAAATAAATTGCAGATTAACCAGAATGCCTTTTCTTTCTTTTTTTTTTTTAATTTAAGTTTAGTCAGGAGACTCACCACCCCAACACTTAGAATTGGAATCATATCTCTATTTGCATTTAGGATCGAGATGGATAGTGTAATTAATTAGTTAATCAACAAATAACTTGACTGTGAAAGCTGGGGTGTTTAATACCATGTTATTTTTCATTTTCCGATACAGATTTTTTTTTTTTTTTTTTTTTTGCATATTTATTGGATTACAAAGTTCAGAGTTCAGGGTTGCAAAAGCCACGACTATTTTATTTTTATTTTTATTTTATTTCTTTACTTTATTTTTTTAAGACTAAAGAGAAATAAAATATTTTTCCCCACACGGAAATTAAAAAAAAAAAAAAAAAAAAAAGATCCCAGTAATTCTTTTTTTTCTTTTTTTAAATTTAACTAGAAAGGCCAAAGATCTGAGAAACCCTTTTCCTGAGATACCAGTCACGTGACCTGTAAGTAATCCAATTGACTTTTTTTTTTTTCTTTCATTTTTTGGCGTAGTTTAAGAAGAAATGTAAATTGGTCTTCGACAAACATTTTATGATTTTCGTTACGGATTTCCCAATATTATTTCACTCATCAACATTTGATGGGGGGGGGGCTGACAAACTGGCGAAATAATTTGAACAACACAGACTCTGCAGTTTAGTAGTGTAGTAGTGTCAAAAAATTGGAAATAAAATCAAATAAAATATCACGTGATGGAAACAGACAACAACAACAAAATTATAATTTCTATTTTTTTTTAATTATTTTTTTTTTAATTTTTAAATCAATACTGTGTAAACGTTTTAAAAGGTTTTAGAGAGACATCCCCTCCCCCCGCCCCGGAGCCATAAATACCAGGAATGATGTGTTGATGGTGGAACTGAATTCAGTCAATCCTTCTCAAAAAGCAATGCAAGACTTGGAGTAAAATGTTATAATTATTACACCATTTCATATTGCAAAAAAAACTAAACTAAAAGTTTCAATACCATTAATAATCATTTCTTTTTCAATAATAAAAAAAATGTTCTTTTTTTTTTTTTTTAATAAATAACCACCACTTCTATTCTAACAGTTTCTTTTCTCGCACTTCTCACCTGTGGAACTCCTTTCTGATTTCTTGCTTCTCTCCCACCTACATTTAAATGCAACATCAGTTGCCATCTTTCCTTTACTGTCTTTTCCTCACTCCTCCTCACTAAAGTCTTTTCATTCTCTTTCACTCTCTGTAAACCCCAGCATTCTAGTGGCATTATTGCTTTGCTTAGGGTGAAATAATATATAAAAAATGGCCATCTTGACCATTTGTCGTAAGAATCAGTGAAAAATCCTTTGAGTTATTCAGTTAGAAAGAGAACAGGTTAAAATCGTTTCGTGTCAGCCCCACTATGTCTTCCCAACTGAGCAATGGTGAGAGGAAAAAGATCATTCAGACCTTCAGTAATTGTATCAACATTCATACTCTGGCTTCCATCTTCAAAGGCCATTCTAGAACCATCAAGAGAACGGTGAATAAGTTTTAAAAAAGAGGGAACAGTAGAGAGGAAAACTGGATCAGGAGGTCACAACAGCAATAGGGATCTTCATTTTAACTTAGAGCTAAATACACTGTTATTGTTCAAAGTTGCATCCAATAGTGTTATAAAAACCTCAGAGAATTCCAGTAAGATATCTTTAGTCATTTCTAAGATACAACAGGTCAAGGCTTAATTTAACAATTGGACAATTTCACTGTTACACCCAGTATGGAAATACATTATATATATATATATATATATATATATATATATATATATATATACAGTATATCTTATAAGAGAGATTTTTCTGGTCCCAAATTAGAGCCTGTGTTAATGTATACAAAAATAGATTTTTCCCAGATATAGAGAAACACGGATATAAGAGACTTCTTCTCCGTTTGATACAACTCTCTTATATCCGGGTTACACTGTATATATATATATATATATACATTATATACAAAATATACAATTTTTTTTTCTTCAATACCATGTCCTTTCAGGATATAGATGATCCTGGCTCTCCACAGATTCCTTTTTATTATTTGGGAATTGCCATGTCTTCTTGCAAAAGATAGGGGAGTGGTTTCTCACTGCTTTCTCCATGGTTTTGGAATTTTGGAAAATTTTCCTTCTCTTAGTCTACTTGCCAGCCAAGGCTACAGAGTTCTGCTACTTAGCTGGATAAAGAGAAGATACATATTTAAAACTTTACCCAAGGACATTAAAAACGAGCAAACACTTTATAATAGTAGTTTTCAGAAAATTCAAGAAGGTTTTAATTTAAAGCTTTTATTATTTTTCGATACTCAAAGTACTAAAATAAAAAAAAAGTAGTTTTTACACAATCTGACACTTACACAATACACACACAAAAAATAACTGTAGAAAGGTCTCAATAAGAAGACAGAGTAAATGAGATCCGGGTTAATGACCAATGATAAAAACTACCGACTGGTATTTTACTGAAGAATTACTATAAGTTATCAAAAAACACCCTTGGGAAGGATGTGAATCCATTTCTTCTCCTTCAAGCTATGTGCCAATATCAGGACAGACTGGGTCCTATAGCCTTGCTTAGTAATCAGTCTAGAAGCTAGAGAACTCTGAATTCAAAACCTAAATGCCCAAGTGATTGACGGCTAAACCAGCTTACCCAGCAGACCCTAGTTTGATGAAAAGGGTAAGCAGAACCCCAGCAGCACAAAAACACAAGAGCTGTTAAAGGACAGATGAACTCCTTAGAGTCAATGGGCATCCATCCCAACTCTGGGTTAAATAGCCTCACCAACCCGCAGTTGGCCAAGTGTGGTGCGTAGGGCTACACCCTTGAAGACATGAACAATCAAAGAGGAGTTTTTCCAACAGGAGACCATTGATTTGGATTAGTATTAATTACAATACAGACTTGTGGAGAAATGAGACAGTGGATAATCTTTTTTACTGACAACACATTTCACTTATATTGTTATAAACATGTAAATCTTCCAAAAATAAAATATACTTCACTGAAATTTTATTTGAGGAATATTAGCTGATTTATAGTATAATTAATCTGTTAGCTGTTTATACGGACAGATTTTTATCTAATGTTCTATGGCGATTTTACCCCCAAAAATAATAATTGAATATAATGTAAATGAAGAATATATTGTGACTGAAGTAATTGGTAATCTTAAATTTTTAAAACATTCTTCATAATCTAATGTTTTATTGATTTTTAGAGAGTTTTGGCTTTAAATTTTCTATAGTTATCACTCTTGTTTTCTGATAATATCAAGTATGTCCATCTGTATCTAGAAAAAAATTGGCATGTTTATACATATACAAAAAAAAAAAGTCAAAATTCTTTTTAAAAATATTCTGGGTTGTCACATTGTAATTTCATAAAAGCAATTAAAAGGTTCTTTAATTAAATAATGTCTTAGTTTTATTGTGTTTTTTTTTTTTATTTTATGATTCAGAGCAGATTTTTCTTATCATTCCATTTTTATAATTAGCTATATCGTTGAAAAGGTTTTGTTGCAACCAGCAGACAGTTGCAAATAGCCTGTAGCTGCTCAATCCTCACTTTCTAGCCTTCATAGAGCCCAAATTGCTAAGGAAGACTATTTCCCCAATCTATAGCCATTCTCCCCACAGATGAATCATTGCATGCCAATTGCTACTCCAAGGGGCCACCATTCTTTAGTTATAGGCTTACGGCCACATCATGTTAAAATGCCTGTTCACATACAATCACCAAGTTATATAACGTCAAGCATGGTTACTACCTAGACGAGTACCAGCTTGGGAAGGCCAGTTGCTTTAAGCTTGGATGTGCAGGTGGTGTAATGGAAAATGGCTCAGAATTGTTAATTGGAGAGCTGAGTTCCAATTCTAGTTCGGTTCATTATATTCACTTACACGTAAATACTCTTGGGAAAGGCATGAATCCACCTCTTCTCCCACCCCTACTGGCTATAGTAAGCTTTTTATCACTGAAACCATTATTATCTCAAAAAAAAAAAAAAAATCTTACAATGTAAAAATATTTTCTGGCTTTAAATAACCTGGAAAGGGTTGATAATCCATAGAAAATAAATCAACCAATTCACTTTCCAGTCATGATACAATCCAAATTGCTAACGCAGTTTCTGGTAAAGTCTTATTTCCCTCTCTGTAAGCTCACTTCCCACAGATGCAACATTGCAAGTCAATCACTACTCCATTTCCGATGAGCCTCCATTCTTTAGTTCAAGCAGTTCTTTTTTTTTATAACTTAAACCACAACCTTGCCACATTCCATTCATTGAATCATCCTCCTTATCTACAGTTGACACATATAACTTAAAAGAAAAAAATTCCACTCAGGCTTTTTTTTTTTCAAGAACTGCCACTCAATGAAAAAACACATTATTACCAGGA